>JAQZBX010082145.1:0-13575 GCA_029593785.1 Cabassous unicinctus | reverse complement strand
GTGCTCCCGATCCCATCTAAAACCTGGTGCACCCTCTGGCTGCGTGCTCCCGATCCCATCTAAAACCTGGTGCACCCTCTGGCTGCGTGCTCCCGATCCCATTTAACAATGAGAGCTCCAGGGTGAGCCGCGGGAGCTTCCAGGGCATCTGCAGGGTCTGGGGGAAATTGGGTGTTTCTTGATATTGTATGATTATAAAAAACTAAACACAAGCAATTAAGAAAAAAACTTTAGATGATGAATTTGTATTAACTTCCAAAGGAAATATTTTTACATTTTTAATGAGAAACTGTAGCTTGCATGCTGGAGCATAATTTTTAAATACCTGGTTTTATTCTTGAAATGACCACATCTAATCCATTGAAGTGATCTTTTCAAATTCTTGATAGTATTGATGAGTAGGTGATGAAAAAAAATTTACCCATTTTCACAAGCATCCAAAAATTTACAGAAGTTAAAACTCTATCCTTTCTTTTTTTGACAAATTCAATATGGAAATTTCTTGTGATACTGTGATTGGATTTCTGATCAAATAGAACTCTTTTGTATCAAATATGTCAAAATAATGATGAAGCCCTAATTTGACACGGATATCTCTAAGATGTGGACCTGGTAGTTGAGGAGAATAAATCTTTCCCTTCAGAGAGGCTCACAGGCACCAGCCTGAAAAAGAAAAATATAGGGAGGAAGCCAGGCTTGTTGAGGACTTTGTTCTGCCCACTCCAGCCTTTCTCTCTGCCACCCATGTCCTGTGTGCTGAGGTTCACCTTGAACTAGTCAGGAAGCCACCTCTGTGGGACCAGCTGCCACTTCCTCCCACAAGACTTTGGCTTGGGCTCATTCCTTGCTCTGAAGTCTCAGGTACAGGGGCGCTGCAGGCACGGGGGCACGTGGCCTTGACATTAGGCTCCCTGAAGTGTAGCAGTAGTTTTGATTTTGCATAATGAGGCATGATCTACCCCAGAGCATTTTGCATAATGTAGGAACAATAAATTCTCCAGGCTGTGCGTTAGATAAACAGATTGTGTGTCATTACACTTAAAAAGTTTGCAGGAACCAGGAGGCAGGGATTCTGTTACTATACTTTTTAAACAATAAGCCCTCAGTAATTCTTTAAAACTGTGGGAGAAAGTGGTTGTAATTCATTCATATCCCCTCCTTTGACTGGTGCTGAAAGAAGACATAAAAAGCTACCTCCATGGAATGGCGATGTGCCTGGCACTGATAAATGCATCAAACTCCGGCACGACTTTATCTGAGAAGCAGATTTTGATAGCTGGCTAGGATTTAGGTCAGTGGATAATTCCACACAAACAGCAAATCTTGGTGCTGTTGACAAAAGAAGGAACACAAATAACTGGCAAATTCCATAAATCCCTGGCCTGTAAGGAGCTGTCCTCTCATAGATTTATCGTAAGTGTCCTTGAAAGCTATCTGAAAAAAAAATTGCACGCCTTCCACAGATTGGCAGAATCCTTTTCAGAGTTGCCGATAACCGAGTTCCCCCATAAAAGCTGCTATTCAATGCAATGGTTCCTTGGGTAGCAAACATTTTTATCTTTGGGTAACAACACAGAGAGAAATTTCATGTGGAGGAATGGCCAATGAGTTGTACAGATATTATTTTCCCAAGTGCGAAGATACTTGAAAAAATCTCTTAGGGGTCAGGGAGGATGGGAAATCGAATTGGTTGGGGGAAGAATCTAGCTGTCGTGTCCTAATGTTGGAAGGTCTGCTCCTGCCTGTTAAAGAAACCTTAGGCATCTGCCTGAAGACAAAGCGGACACGGATAGAAGCGCTTGAACTGCTGTTACTTGTGGCCGAGGAGCACAGCTTGTCAACCCATTCCCTGCCCCCAAACAGATCTTGCTTCCAAATCACCCTCACAGCCAACGTGGCCCGTTGGACAGGGAAATTACAGAAAGTGTCTTCAGAACCTCCAGATCCCAAGCAAAGCAAACCCACTTCCGCCGCTTCCTGAGACCTGCCCGAACCCTGCTTGGTGGTTTTTCCTCGCGGACGGGAGAGTCCTTGCTCTCAAGCCTTAGCCACTAACACGGGACCTGCTGCCTAGAAAGGGTCAGAAGCTATTTCCTGAGTGAACAACAGTGGTCAAAACCCAAGATGACCAAGACCTCTTTATTCTCCCTTCCCTACTTGCCGCCTGGTATCCATCTTGAATGGTTTATTCCATGTATCTTAACTCCTGGGGGACTTTTAGGTTTCCTGAGCACATGGCCTGTGTTTTTAGCTTCTTTGGAAAGTTGGCATGTGGCACAGAAATAGGCGTATCCTGGGTGGAAAATAAACCTATCGCCCAAATTCCAGTCCTTCAAGTATCGCCTTCCTTTCTGTGCTCTACCCCTGCTATAAACCTTAAGTTCGTCTTCAAATAGACTCAACTTTTAATTTAATACCTGTATTTTAAAGATATTTTATATCACTTTTATTGCACTAAATAGAAGGTAACTGAAAAAAATATGTATTAAAACAAATAGTTCTAGTTCATCTTCTTGTCAGAAAAAAAAAAACCTATTGTTCTCTGTTAAAGAAAAAAGAAACTAAAAGGAGGGGGTTTAGCAGTGGTGGAAGGAGTGCAGCCAGACGAACACCAAACTGACATCTCTGTGAAGTAAAAGAACCGTGGCCAGACACTCAAAAAGGGAGTAGCTGTATCTTGCTACGCCGCTCAGTTTTATTTGAAAACCGTATTCACGCACTACCTAAAACCACCCCAATTCCAGACCAGAGAATGCGGTGCAAGGCCGACCTCTCTTGGAGGAGCCCCTGGCCTCTCTGTGTGAAGGGCAAGCGGTTGGGGAGTGGGATGTTCCGGGGGGGGGGCAGGACTCTCCCGATTCCTGACTCTCGTGCCCCGGAGCCTGCGACGCGGTCCCTCGGGGAAGCCTGGCCGGTGAAAGCGCTCCACTCCACAGCCGTGGGCCGGCGCTTCACCGAGGTGAGCAGGGAGATGCTGACGCAGGCCTAAGTGAGAGCACTGTGCCTCCTGACCCCCAGGTCAGAAGCAAATGCTCTTAACCACTAAGTCACATCTCAGTGATGAAGTGCCAATCTGTCAGGAGCCTCACGGGACTGCATTCTGAAAACTGTAGAGTTTCAAATCAGGAATTGAATAATCATGATTCCATTGAATTCATCTAATGAAATTAATAGACGACCCTTCAGTATTACAGTCAAGAGCTACTGATGACTGTTTCCCTGATTCGCTAGAGAATTGCTTCCCAAATCCAGTGTGCACGTAAATTGCAGAGGGGTCTGGTGAAAAAGCAGGTGCCGACGGCGCAGCTGTGGGTTCCGCGTCTCCGGAAGCTCCGCCGTGGTGCCCGAGTCGCTGCTGCTCCGAGGGCCTGGCTGTTCTCCCGCTCGGCCCTCGCCCCGAGACAGGGAGCTCTTGGCACTCAGCCACCACACTCTGCAGGAGGAGACTTCTCCCAGAGGCGCCCCTTCCGCGGGAGAGAGCTTTCCAGCCAGAGCAGCACAGGAGAGGCGTTTGTTCCTGCTTTGTGCCCTGGTGTTAGAACGCTGGAAGAATCTTCCTGAAAACCCACTGAAGGACGCTCCCCCAGTCTTCCAAAGGCCGGCTGTCTGGGTAAGCGTTTTCCTTTCTGACAACATCACTCAATCCCAGCAAAACATGTCCTGGTCTTTTTTCTTCAAGTCAGTCTCACAGACGCTACTTAGAAGCTATTACTTTGGGGAAAACGCGCTCCAAAGACAAGCATCTTGTGCGCGTGGCACTCTGCACCACGGCGGTCTTCCTTCCCGCTGCTCTCAGCAGCGACGTCCTGGAGGCGCCGTGAGGGAGAAGCACCTCGGAAAGCACGGCCCCCGCTGCAGCCGCAGGGCCCTCAGCAGCCGTTTCTCGGCAGTGTGCCTGAAGCCTTGTCGCGGCTGTAATGAGCTGTGACGGATTCCAAGGGACGCTGACATTCTGACAGGTGACCAAGCTTGAGTATGAGCGCTGCCTGGCAAGCACCTCCGCCTTCTGTCAGTGGGACACTGTTCCACGGTGGCGCCGTGAAGGAGGAAGCGCACTCCCACTTGCCTTGAGCTGCACGCTGTAGAATGCGCCTATTCACTTGACACTGGCACACAGTGTGGGATTTTTGCCAGCAAGCAGGTACATATGCAAGTGCGTTCCATTCTGCCGCTTGGTGGAGGCTGGTCTGGACTTGACTCTAATGGCAGTGGAGTAGGGTGCGCCACAAAGTCTTATTTTCAGAGGACGTATGTGGTGAGGTCGCATGTTCACGCTAACGCCATCGTGCTTGATGGTGCAGTGAGTTCCTGAAGGTATTGTCTAAATACTTAAATTTCCGAGCCGTCGTCCTCGGCTCCTCGGCTCCTCGGTCGGACGATTTGAACTCAAGTGGTGCCGTGCGGCCTAGGTGTTTCTATAGTGACCAGCCCAGGCCTGAGGGGGCTGGTTCTCAGCCTGATACAGCTGCTCAGCTTTGGTTTCAGGAACATGCTCCGACAACACTTTCCTTTTTGGCAGACATACAGATGATAAGTCATTGCTGGAAGGAAAATGAGAAAAGAACAAAGGGAGAGAGGAGTGGCCTTAGCTGGGCGCAGGACGGTGGGATCAATGACAGAAGCGAGACAGCAGATCGTGATTCTGAGGAGCTGGAGCCTCCGAGTCTGCCAGAGCCTCTTCCTTAGGCCGCGTCTTCCCCAGGGCCACTGCTTGGTTTTCCCGTTCTGCTCTGGCCCTCGGTGTCACCCACTCGTCAGATCCAGCCCCCTGGGCTCCACGGCTGCCTTTCCTTTTGGGCACCTCGGCCGCATCCCCATCCATCACTAGGTGGCACTGACTGAAGTCCATTGTTCCTGCATTTCCACTCGCAAGAGGCTGCATTCCGCACACAGCATGAAAAACTAGGTCTCGCCTCTGCCCAGAGGATGCCTGGCCTAAGGCTGACGGGAAAACGAGGCCCCGAGGACCAGGCTCTCGGGGGGCCTGAGAGGGCCGGAGCAGACGGAGCCAGCGTGAGGACCCGGGATTTAGTGCACCCCAAAGGCCTCTGAGCACCTCATCCCTTTGCAGCCACCCCTCCCTGGCACCCCACCCCATGCTGCCCCTCACTACCGCCGTCTCCATTGCTTTCGGGGTCCCACCAGAAAACAGAAAGTGCACCCAATGGGGTCATTTTAGGAGAGCATGATAGCGGCATGTGCAGAAACCACGAAGTGCAGGGTCACTGACAGCCAAGAGCCGTTTCGTCCTCAGGCCTGAAGAAGGGCGTGGAGAGGGCAGTCACTCTAGCCCACAGGGACAGCTGCATGGAGTGGTCCCTGGACAGTGGCATGGCCTTTAAACGAAGGCCACAGCCAGCCCACAGGGACCTGCGGAGAGCATGCACACGCCACTCTCTCTCTGCTCTCCTCTCTGCTCCGCCCCCAGAGCTCCCCAGTGGCCAAGGCCGACTGGAAACTGGAAGCCAAGGCAGCCACCCATGTCCCCAGCTGGTGGGCCTCCAACCCTGAGCAAGGCGGATGGGAGGGGCTGAGGGGCTCTTCCTCTCCTCGGTCCGCTCCTGAGTGTGTTCTCAGCGCTTCATGTGTGGAATGTGCTAGCTGCCGCTACGTCAGGGTCACACGCTGGAGACTACTGGGTCATGGTTTGCTTGGCCCACGCACGTATGTAAAATGTTTGACTTATTCACTAGTGTTCAAACTTATAAAACTGCAGCTCTGTGGCCCCTCGCACAAGACCAATCAGGCAGCTTCGCCGCGCCAGCTGTAGCCTTGGGGGCGTGTGTTTGCAGCTTCCCGCGGCGCTGGTCGTGCCCTCTGCACCCACTCACACCACCTTAGGAGCAGCGGGCACGTGAGTTCAGGAAACTGCCACGTGCCTGTAAGACGCCTAAACGTAGTAGGTACCTGGAGAATGAGTGCTATTCCAATGAGGGTTAGGAAGTCACCGCCAGAGACCACAACAGCTGATGTCTCTGACAGCAAATTCATTTGTTATGCCTTCGCGTGCACTAATGTTTTCAAAGCTAATTGCTTATTCAATTAAAGTCTTCACCGTGATCAAGGATGTTATCCTAAGAAATTAACTGACACTCTGCATTACTGGCTAATTCACTTAAGGCTCAGCATGTGAGCGGCCACGACGGGCGGCAGCCCGAGGGCAGGACCAGACACAAAGGGCCAGCCACCCAGAGTTCCCGTAGAAAGCCAGCCCCTCTGCAGGTGCCCCTGCACTCATCCGCTCCCACCCGCCCAAGGACCCTTCCTCCTGCTTTTCCCCCTCTCTCCTGCATCACCAATTTCTCCCTTTCTGTCACCAAGAAACTGGTCTAGTATGCCCTTAAGATAACCCTCCCTCAAGCCTCCCCTCTTCCTCCAGCTGTTTTCCAGGAAACATCTTAAAAAGAATGTCTCTCCTGCCTTGCTCAGCGCTCGGTTTCTTCTCAGTGAAGTCTGAGTTAGCTGTAGTCCCAGCGGCTCCAGAGAAGCCTCTTTCCCAGGTTGCTAAACCAAGAGGCCTTCCTCCGCTCTCACCTTCCTCCTAAATCAAGCCACCACCCTTCATTCTCAACCTCCTCTGCTTCTCAGTGGTGTATCATGCAGTGGACCTTGATCATTCTCTGACACTTCATGCTCACTCAGTTTCTATATCATCATCCTCTCCTGCTTCTTTTTCCTCCAACCTCAAGGACCACTTCTTTTGGTCTCCTTTTTGGTACCCTCTTCCTCTGCTCAACTCCCCAAATTTAGAGCGTCCCATGTCCCTGTTATGGGCTGTCAGCACTCTCTTGGTGATTTTGTTTGCCCCATAGCATTAGATTCCCTCTCTAAGCTTTAAATTCCAAGTAAAATCTCCAGCCATAACTTTTCTTCTGACTTTCAAACTTTCAAATATCCGCCTGCCTATCTGATGTCCCATCAGGATGCCTGACACCTGCAGAACTTAGCATGGTCCAAAGGAAACGCTCGCTCCCCACCTATCCCAAGCCAGCCCCCCTCCAGGGCTGCCCATCTCAATAAATTGCACCATCACCATCCCCATTGCTCAAGTCAAAATACAAGAAGCCATCATCAACTCTTCTTGACTGTCATCCCACACACCCAAATGATCACAGTTTGTGTCGGTTTCACCCCTAAAGCCAGTCCGGGATCTGTCTGCTTCTCCCCATCTTCACAGCTACCACCGTCGTCCAGGCCACCTTCATTTCATAGCCCTGCTACCTGGGTTCCCAGCTGCCGTTCCTGGTGCCATTATAACCCGTTCCCCTTACATTGTAAGTCAGTTTAAACAGTGTGTCATCTGCATGCTTAAAGCCCTGCTGGCTGCCACAGGCTTACAGCATCCACCTTCTCCCCTGGAGAATGACCCTCAGAGCCAGGAGCCACCTCACCTGGAAGCAGTTCCCTTTTCAAGGTGGCCACACCCAGTGACTGGCTGATGTGTGGGCCCAAGGCATGGAGAACCCCTGCCGAGCCATTCGTGTCCTCAAGCCCCCAAGGATCAGGCCAAGGCTAGGCTCTGTCTGGTTGCCTACCTCTCACCTCTCCCACCCATTTCCTACAGGCGTTTCTGGAAGGGTGCATCTTCCATAAGCCATACACATCCAGATCCCTTCCTGGACTCTGCCTTCAGGAAACCGGACCAAAGACACACATTATCCCATTACCCCCTTTCTTTACATACTAGCACGTGTCACTGTCTGCTTATGTCTAGCAGAGATTTATGTCTTATTTATTTTCTGTCCTTTCATCTCACTTTACATACTCTGAAATGAGGGATCCTTGTCCTATGCTGTTCAAGCCTAGAACAGTGTTTGGTGCACAGCTGCACTGCCCGAAACTACTGGATGAGGAGGAAATGGAGACGTGAGCGTGCAAACGGAGGCAGAGCAGGCAGCGCCTCTTGCGAGGCTGACCGACAGGATGCTTGGCTTTGGGCACAAGGAGAAGCAAACACGGGGCCTGGGCCGTGGCGCTTCCTAAGCCAGGGCAGTCTCCAACTTCACCACCCAAAAGCTCTTTCCCCCAGTGGATGGCTTTGAGTCAGCGTCGATTAGGAATGCTTTATTCCTCAGTTTAGGGATACACGTCTTCTAGGCATGGACTGTGCCTTGTTCACTTTTGCAGAAAACCTCTAGAATATGCAGTCTGCATTTGCATGTGATTGCTGTGCCAGTTACTACTGATGATGATAATGGTGACGATGATAACTACAACTGCCTTTGCTAGGAGTCCTGACTGTGGCTCATACATGCACTGCAAGCTTGACACAAATTGACGCACTCAGTCCTCAAAACAACCCTGTAAATTGAGTGGCATCTAGTCTAGCTGTAGCAGTGAGGAGGCGGGACCTTAGAGAGCTAAGATGGCTTGCCCGAGATCAGCCGGCCGGAAGGGGTAGAGGCAGGGATTCAAGCACTCGTGTCCAGGCTCATAAGCAGATGTGTCCTATTTCAGCGGTGTGGGGTGGGAGCGTTGGGTCGCTCACAATGTTGCACTGGTTGGGACTCTTCCCGTGGCTTGGGCAGAGAACCTACACCACAATGGCCTGGGTGGTGCTACAGCCCAGGGAGCATTTGACTGTGGACACAGCCTGATTCCAGCGCTCAAGCAATGTCACTATGAGCTGCTTCTCTCTCTCTCTCAGCTGGTTGCGTTGTCAGGTAGCTTCTCCCCTGGCAGTGTCAGAACACCTGCAGGAGATCAAGTTCACATCCTCCTAGAATCACATTCAGAGGTGTTTCCTAGAAACCCCAGAATGAGTCTTACTGTGCTTGAGGACCTCTGAGCAGGCCAAAGGCCATCCCTCAGGAACGCACAGCTCTGACTGGCCAGACCTGAGTCACCTTCCTTCCCCGGCTGAGATTAACATCAGGAGGTGTGGCTCCTGGGGTCAAAGCAGAGTGCTGATAGCAGGAGAAAGCTTCAGGGTCATCACAAACGGGAGCCTCTCTCACAGCCTGCACCTCATGCTCACTTGAGCGTTCGGAAACAGGAGTGCTCAGTCTGCTCTAGGTTCATTTCTCTGCGAAACTGCCGCTTCCCAAACGTCTCTGCCGTGTGTGACGCCTGAGCCACCCAGGAGAGGTAGGATGCCGGGTGCCACACCGCGGCCTTCTGCCCCAGGGCTGAAACATGGCAGTGGACTTTCGGACAGTCTGCTCGTGAAGCTGCCTGTCCGTGCTACCTGGGGTCCCATTGAGCCTCGAAACTAGGATTCCTAATGAGAACTAAACAATAAAAGCAAAGTGTTGTGAATCAGAGCAGAGAGCTACTCAGGACACTGGATTTGTCCTGTTTGACAGCCAGCCCCAAGAAGGGGTCCTCCTTCTGGAATGGTGCCCCCTTCCCATTGTCACCAATGCAGCCTGGGTGGTGGACTTACCTACCCCAACCAGTTATCTTCACCTCCCAGGACAGAGCGATTGGTTCCAGAACGGGTATTAAGGCCAATCAGAACCGATGAAAAATAAGGAGATATTTGCCAGTCCTTCGGAAAAAGAGAAGTTTCCGTTTTTTCTCCCTCTCCTACCTAAGTGTATTTGTTTGAAAATGTAGAGTCTAGAAAGCTGCAGCTATTTTACTCTCAAGAGTGCTGGGCCCGGAGGAGAGGAAGTGGAATGTGTTTGCAGGAGGAGAGGAAAGGAGAGGGAAGGACGAAGGGAGACTAAGGATTCCTAAAGCCCAGGTTTGCCAGATAAAAGTTCAGATAAGCAACTAGGGAGCTTTTAGTACAAGTAGATACCAGGCAATATTTGGAACATGCTTGAACTAAGAAATCATCTGCCATTCAACTGGGTATCCTGTGTTATTATTTGCTAAGTCTGGAAACCCTATAAAGCCACCACCATGGAAGGAAGAGGCATGAGATGGAGAGAAATCAGGTCCCTGCCTGGTAAGGTGGTGTGAGCTGCTGGATCAAGCCTTGCCTGAACACATCAGTTTCACAAACCAATTCCCTTTTCTGTTTAAGCCTGAGTTGGGTTTTCTGCAGCTTTCAACCAAAAGAATCCTGACTACTAAATGTGAACAGCTCATGTGAAAAGTGAGAGTTCAAGGTAGGAAGATGTGATTGCAATCTGACTAACATATCTAAAGAGCTATCGTATGACTCAGAGGGGAATGGCGGTGGGCACATGAAGACAGAGACTCAAAGCAGTGTGCTTGGCTGTGCCTGTTCCAGAAGTGGCCAGAAGAGCCTGGGTCCCTGGGCATGTGCCCCTCAGGAAAAACAGAGCTCAGTAGCAGTAGTGGAATCATTGCCCATCCCAAACACAAGCTCTTTGTAGGCGCAATCTCATTTAATCCTTACCCCAAATCTATCATTTAGATATGCTTGTGCATCTCCAGTTCATTAAGGAGGGTCCTGGTTTCCTTGGGCTGTCATGGCTGGTAAGGAACAGAAATGGTGGTCTCCCAGTCCTGGAGGCCCGAAGTCCACAGTTGAGGTGGGGGCCTGCCCCCCGGAACCCTAGGGATGATGCTTCCTGCCACCTCCGGCTTCTGGAAGGTTGCGAGCATCCCTGCTGGTCCTTGGCTTGTGGCCATGGCACCTCCATCTCTGCCTCCTCTTCATATGGCCTTGTCCCCTCCTGTCTGCCTGTCTGGCTGTCCAAATCTCCTCTTCTCATAAGGATGGCGGTCACATTGCACTAGGGCCCACCCCAGTACAGTCGGGCCTCGTCTTAACTAATCGCCCCTTTAAAGGCCCCGTTTCCAAATAAGGTCCCACTCAGAGGCCTGGGAGGTGAGACCTGAACACACCACTTTTGGGGAACACAGTTCCACCCAGAACGCTGACGGAACTGAGGCTTAGATTCAATTACCTGCCAAAGTCCTGGTCCTGTAGGTGACAGAGCTGGAGACTGAGCCACAGCCTCCTCACTCCTGCTCATCTCAGCCATTTTACAGGCCCTCCTGAGCGCTGATTCCACCTGCACCATCAAATTTCTGGGGTTTTTTTCTTTCTCTAAGTGGGGAGAATGCCCTGGCTAGGGATTTGCACTCAGCCTGAGTTTGCATAGAAGCAGGCATCCCACCCCCACCGACAGACAGGAAGACAAAAAAGGCGGCCCCAGACAGCACCGGAAACGCTCCGGCCGACACGTGCTTCCTTTGGCTGCTTCACGCTTGCTTTGCACCTGCCCCATGCAAGAGGCTCTGCTCAGGTGAGATGCTGAGGGGGCCTGCGCTGGCCTCCCAACCCGATTTACCCAAAGTCAAAAGTCTGACCAGAGGGCGTCTAAATCGCCCTTGACAGGTTCAGTTAATCAAGAAATACTTGTTACTTTGTTTTTCTGTAACTCAATTACTTTTCCAAGATCCCATTTTTTATGGTTTGACAAGAAATTTAACCTAAGTTTTGCTTGCTTTGAGGTCGGGTAAAGGTTACAGTAGATGAGCGCACAGTCCTGCTCTCCAAGGAGTGGGGCCATGTGGCCCTCAAGCCGTCTGTCCAGCTGGCTCCTTGCTGTCCAGCTGCTGTGGTCTCAGCATGCGTCCCAGCAGTGCCTAGGAACCTGGACTCTTTCTGTGCAGCAGCCCGTGGTCTGGCCTGCCTGGCTTCACGACCTCCGTCTTCTCTGGGTTCTTGCTGCCTCCTGGCATCATCACCAGGACACTCCAGGGCAGAAATCCCCTCCCTCTCACTGCCCCACACCCAGCCAACGTGCTCTCCTTCTCAGCTGAGGGGAGGAAAGCCCGTGCCCCATCTCCTACTTCTGGCCAAAACATTTTGATGATATCCTACTTCTCCTTCTTTGTCTGCCTTGGATATTATGCCCATGTCCCAACTCCTCTATTTTTTTAAATCACCCTCTACGGTTTTATGAATTAGAAATGGAAAAGCTAGAGAAGCTCATACCTACTCATTCTATAGATCTAGAGGCATAAGTATTTATATTGAACACATTAATGATTTGAATATATTTTCTTATTTAGAGTATACTAAACTGTGGTAAAAAATAAGCCCCAAAATGCAATGGCTCAGACTTGATACAAGTTTATTTTTCACCCAAATAAAAACTTTCATCCACAAGGCGACTTGGGAATGCAGGTCCCTTCCACTGGCTGGCCCTGTCGCCCCAGCCCCTCACCTCTGTTTGGGGGCCAAGGAAGCCTCATAGCCCAGCTCCCGTCAGCAGAAGCAGAAAGTGCCGGCGCTCTTCCAGGCTCTGGTCCAGAGGCAGCAGCATTAGGCCATCACGCTCCTCGGGCATCTCTTAGTCACAGGACCGCACCCAGCCTCCAAGGCGGCTGGCATCCGGGGAGAAGGGGGCACTGGATTTGGGGGACGGCCGTCATCTGCCAAAGGCACTGACCTTGGTACCTTCATACCACATGCCTCACCTCTATTTGAACATGTTTTAAAGTTTAGAGGCTTAATATAAACGAGACGAAGCACACCCTGATGGCAAGCAGAAATCTTTGGAAGGATTTACCCTCATGCATGCAAAGTGCTTGATAGTCAACCCAAACACAGCAGCCCTGAGCGACCAGCCACGGCCTAGGAGCTTGCTTTCACGCCTTTCTTGGATCTTGCTCAGAGCTTTCAGGTTTTTGTGGGCATGAGTATTGCTGTGCAGAACTGTGCGTGCCAAGCCATGGGAACTGAAATCGATGGGAAATTGAGCAAATTTCCAAAATTAATTTTGATTACCTACAATTTTGCCTCTTGTACCTGCTGACATTACCTGGCTCCTACATTAACTATAACTGCTCTGCACAAAGAAATCCTGGGGTGGGGGAACAGTAGGAGTTAATATCTCATTATAGTCTGCCTCCCCATAAGCCTGGGAGTGGGAGAATCGCCCCAAAGGAGCGGAGCCAGGCTCTAGATGGGCTCTTCTCTTCAAGGACCTGGCCACCATCCCCAAGGTCAGCCACTAGCAGCAGCCCACAGCTGAGCCCCAGGTTCTCTTGGGAAAGGTGGGCAGCTCTGCCACTGAATTGTTTTAAACCACCCGTCAGAGAAAACAAGTGACGCATGAGTACGTTTGATCTCAGAGGAAGGGGAGCCTGGATGTCTCAGGGCTTTTCTGTGACCATCCAAAGACTGAACTGCTTTGCTCAGAAAGAAATTCCAAAAGAAGAGTGTCAGGAGTGTTTTGAGAAACGGAGTAGATGGCTTTCCAGGGGCAAGAATGGATCTGTGTATGTTTGTGACATGTATGTTGGAGTACTGGGCTTATTCCATTAGCCACACCTTACTCATTCATTTACTCACTCATTCATTCAGCAGATTTCTACCAGGTTCCTACTATGGGAAAGCCCCATAATAGCTGTGGGTAAGACAAGCAAGTACCTGTTACCTGGTGCTTCCAACCTCGGTGTCGGTCAGTGACTTCCCTTGCAATAACAGGTATTTATCTAGACCGATAAAGACAGAAAAGGAGTTTAATTGAAAGGATATTGAGTGGTTCATAGAATCACTGGGAAAGCTGGAGCACCACTTTACGAAAATGGACAGTGGATCAGTCATGCTTCCAGCAGCAAGTAGATAACACACTCAGATTAGGATAATTCAAAGTGAGTTTAACAAAGAGTTTAAGAAAGACCTTAGCAGAGTGCAGGAAA
>JAQZBX010082144.1:0-13563 GCA_029593785.1 Cabassous unicinctus | reverse complement strand
ATGACATCAAGAAGACATTGAGCAAACACAAAGAAGAATTTGAAATCCTGAATAGAAAAATAACAGAGCTCATGGGAATGAAAGACACAATAGGAGAGATCAAAAACATATTAGAGGCATGCAACAGTAAACTAGAAATGATAGAAGAAAGAATAAGTGATACCAAAGACAGAACAGCTGAAATTGAAGAGAGAAAAGCATGGAAAAAATTGAGCAGGGGCTCAGGGAGTTGAATGACAACATGAAATGCAATAACATATGTGTCATGGGAGTTCTAGAAGGAGAAGAGAAGGGAAAAGGTGCAGAAAGAGTATTTGAGGAAATTATAGCTGAAAATTTCCCAACTCTCACGAAAGAAAAGAACATACATGTCTAAGAAGTGCACCATACCCTAATCAGAATAAGTCCTAATAGACATACTCCAAGACACATACTATTTAGAATGTCAAACATCAAAGATAAAGAGAAAATTCTCAGAGGAGCAAGGGAGAAGAAAACCATTACATACAAGGGATGCCCAGTAAGACTTAGCATGGATTTCTCATCAGAAACCATGGAGGCAAGAAGACAGTGGTATGATACAATCAGGATACTGAAAGAGAAAAACTGACAGCTGAGAATAACTTATCCAGCAAAACTGTCCTTCAAATATGAAGGTGAGTGTAAAACATTCACAAACAAACAGAAACTAACAGAGTTTGTTAAAAAGAATCCATCTTTGCATGAAATATTAAAGGAAGCCTTAGAACCTGAAAGAAAAAGACAGCAGAGAGAGGCTTGGAGGAGAGGATAGAAAAAGGAATATCAGAAAGGATAACAAAAAGAGTAAAAAGACAGACAAGAATATGATATGACATATGAAAACCAAAGAATAAAAACGTGGAAGTAAATAATGCATTTACAGTAATATCACGGAATGTGAATGGATTCAACTGCCCAATCAAAAGATATAGGCTGACAGAAGGGATAAAAAAACATAAGCCATCCATATGCTGCTTACAAGAGACTCAACTTAGACCCAGGATAAAAAACAACTGAAAGTGAAAGGTTAGAAGAAGATACTCCATGCAAATAGTAACCAAAAAAAGACCAGGGGTAGCTATACTAATATTGGACAAAACATACTTTAAATGCAAAAAAGTTATAAGAGATACAGAAGGTCATCATATATTAATAAAGGGGACAATTCACCAGGAAGATATAACAGTCATAAATATCTATGCACCTAACTAGGGTGCCCCAAAATACATGAGGGAAACTCTGGCAAAACTGAAGGGAGAAATAGACTTCTCTACAATAATCATTGAAGACTTCAACAACCCACTCACATCATTAGATAGAATAACTAGACAGAAAATCAGCAAGGAAACAGAGAACTTGAACAATATGATAAAGAAGTTAAACCTAACAGACACATACACAACATTGCATGCAAACTCAGTGGGTTGGTTATACATTCTTCTCAGGTGCCCGTGGATCTTTCTCTAGGATAGATCAGATGTTAGGGCACAATGCAGCTCTCAATAAAAATAAAAAGATTGAAATTATGCAAAGCAACTTCTCAGATCATAATGGAATGAAACTGGAAATCAATAATAGACCAGAAAGAGGTAAATTCACAAAGGTATGAAGGCTAAACATCACACTCCTAAATAATCTGTGGGTCAAAGAAGAAATTGCAAGTGAAATCAGTAAATATTTTGAGACAAGTGAAAATGAGAACACAACTTATCAAAACTTATGGAATACAGCGAAGGCAGTCTTGAAAGGGAAATGTGTAGCCCTAAAAGCCTACATTAGAAAAGAAGAACCAAACTCAAAGATTTAACTGAATAACTAGAGAAACTAGAAAATGCACAGCGAACCAATTCCAAAGCAAGCAGAAGGAAAGAAATAAAGATTAGAAAAGAAATAAATGAAATTGAGAACAAAAAAGCCATAGAGAAAATCAACAAAACCGAAAGCTGGTTCTTTGAGAAGATCAATAAAATTGACAAACCCCTAGCTAGACTAACAAAGAAAAAATGAGAGAAGATGCAAATAAATACAATCAGAAATGAAAGGGGGGAAGTTACAACTGACCCAACAGAAATAAAAAGGATCAGAAGAGCTTATTATGAGAAACTGTATGCCAACAAACTAGACAACCTAGAAATGCACAACCTACACTGATGCTACAAGAATACAAGAACTTAACAAACCAATCACATTTAAAGAGATTGAATCCATCATCAAAAATCTCCTAGAAAAGAAAAGTCCAGGGAAGCAGATGTGGTTCAAGTGGTTGGGCTTCCGTTTGCCATATGGGAGGCCCTGGATTCGATTTCCGGGGCCTCCTGGTGAAGGCAAGCCAGCCTGCACAGCGCGGTGAGCTGATGGCCCACGTGGCGCGGTGAGCTGATGACTCAACAAAGGAAGACAAGCAGACACAGAAAAATGCATAGCAAATGGACACAACAAGCACAAGCAGCAAGGCGGGGGATAAATAAATAAATAAATCTAAAAAAAAAAAAAAAGTCCAGGACCAAATGGCTTCACAGGTGAATTCTACCAAGCATTTAGAAAAGAATTAACACTAATCCAAAAAGCTGAAGAGGAGGGAAAAATTCCCAACACATTTTATGTAGTCAGCTTCACCCTAATGCCAAAGCTAGATAAGGATACTACAAGAAAAGAAAATTACAGACCAATCTCTCTAATGAAACTTGATGCAAAAATTCTCGACAAAACACTTACAAATAGAATCCAACAGCATATGAAAAGACTTATGCATCATGACCAAGTGGGATTTATTCCTGGTATGCAAGGTTGGTTCAACAGAAGAAAATCAATCAATGTAAAAGACTACATTAATAAATTGAAGGAAAAAACCTCATGATCATTTCAATCGATACAGAAAAGGCATTCAACAAAATCCAGCATCCTTCTTGATAAAAACACTTCAAAAGATAGGAATAGAAGGAGAATTCCCCCAAATGATAAAAGGCATATATGAAAAACCAACAGCCAACACCATACTCAATGGGGAGAGGTTGAAAGCTTTCCCTCCAAGATCGGGAACAAGACAAGGTTGCCCACTGACACCATTGTTTTTCAACATTGTACTAGAAGTTCTAGCTAGGGCAATTAGACAAGAAGAAAAATATTAAAGGCATCCAAATAGGAAAAGAGGGAGTAAAATTCTCACTGTTTGCGGATAACATGATCTTATATTTTAAAAATTCTGAAATGTCTATGATAAAGCTACTTGAGCTAATAAATGAGTTCAGCAAAGTGGTAGGATTCAAGAGCAACCCACAAAAATCAGTAATGTTTTTGTACACTAGTATTGAACAATCTGAGGGGAAAATCAGGGAAAGAATTCCATTTACAATAGCAACAAAAAGACCCAAATACCTAGGGATCAATCTAACCCAAGAAGTACAGGACTTATATGCAGAAAACTACGAAACAATGCTAAAAGAAATCAATGAAGACCTAAAGAAATGGAAAGACATCCTGAGTTCATGGATTGGAAGACTAAATATCATGAAGATGTCAATCCTACCCAAGCTGACTTATAGATTCAATGCAATACCAATCAAAATTCCAAAGCCTACTTTACAGAAATAGAAAAGGCAATTACCAAATTTATCTGCAATGGAAAGTGCACCCAAATAGCCAAAAGCATTCTAAAAAAGAAGAGCGACATGAGAGGAATTTCACTGCCTGACTTTGACACATATTACAAAGCTACAGTGGTCAAAACAGCATGGTACTGGCATAAAGATAGACACATTGATCAGTGGAATAGAATGGAGTGTCCAGAAATAAACCCTCACCTCTATGGTCAACAAGTTTTTTTGTTGTTTGTTTTATTTTTTTAATTTTGTTTTCTTTTTTTTTCCAACTGGTTTTTGCCAAACCTACCAAGTCCACGTCACAGGACAAAGCAGTTTCTTCAACAAATGGTGCTGGGAGAACTGGATATCTATAACCAAAAGAATGAAAGAGGACCCTATCTCACTCCCTATACAAGAATCAAATCAAAATGGATCAAAGACCTGAATATAAAAGTCAGAACCATAGAAATACTAGAAGAAACTATAGGGAAACATCTTAAAGACCTTGTGGTAGGTTGTGGTTTCTTGGATCCTTACACCCAAAGCACATGCAACAAAAGGAAAAATAGATAAATGGGATCTCCTCAAAATTAAACACTTTTGCACTTCACAGGACTTTGTCAAAAGGGTGAAAATATTTGGAAATCACATGTCTGACAAGGGTTTAAAATCCATGATATATAAACCGATGTTACAACTCAATAATAAAAAAGACAAACGACCCAATTAAAAAATGAGCAAAAGACTTGAATAGACATTTGTCCAAAGAAGAAATACAAATGGAAAAAAAAAAACAAACACATGAAGAAAAGCTCAACATCACTCATGATTAGGGAAATGCAAATCAAAACTACACTGAGATATCATTTCACACCTATCAGAATGGCCAGTATTAAAAAGACAGAGATATCAGAATGGCCAGTATTAAAAAGACAGAGAACTACAAGTGTTGGAGAGGATGCAGAGAGATATGAACACTTATTCACTGTTGATAAGAATGCAGAATGGTAGAGCCACTGTGGAGGACTGTTTGGCAGTTCCTAAAGAAGTTGAATATAGATTTGCCACATGACTCTGCAATACCACTACTGGGTATATACCCAGAAGAACTGAGAGGAGTGAAACAAATAGACATCTGCAACCTATGTTCATAGTGGTGCTATTCACCATTGCCAAAAGTTGGAAACAACCCACGTGTTCATCAGTCAATGAATGGATAAACAAACTGTGGTTTATTCACACAATGGAATATTATGCAGCTGTAAGAAGAAATGAAGTCGTGAAGCATATGACAACATGGATGAGCCTGGAGACATTAGGTTGAGTGAAGCAAGCCAGACACTAAAGGACAAATACTGCATGATTGCATTACTATATGTTACATTATATGTTACAATTGTATAACATATTGTATGATTCCATTTATATAAAATGTAAATATAAATCAATTTATCAAGATGAAATTTGATTAGTGGTTATGTAGGGCTAGGGAAGGTATGTTAAGAGGTGTGTAGTTTTTCTTTTCGGAATAATGAAATAATTCTAAAAGTTTTGTGATGATGAATGCATTACATTTTGATTATACTAAAAGCCATTGATTAGACACTTTAGGTAGATCGTATGGTATGTGAATATATCTCAATAAAACTGCTTAACAAATAGATAAATATTTGTTCAAGAATAGCCAGAAATAGCAGCTATGTAGAGCAGGGGAAACAGAGATTGAGAGTTGAAGAATTTTCTTGTTTGTTTGCCTATTTTTTGTTTATTATTATTATTATTATTGAAATAATGAAAATGCTCTAATAGTGATTGAAGTGATGAATGCACAACTATGTGATTATACCAAATACCACTGATTGCACACTTTGGATGAATTGTAAGCTTTATTAATATGTATTGATAAAATTGATTTGTTAAAAAAAAATCTTCTTGGGATCTCTAGCTCACTCCATGTCATTATCAAAATCATGAACAAGGTTTGCAAACATTCGTTGTGTATTTCCTATGTGTCAGGTAGGAAAGTATACTGTGATAAGTATTTATAAAGATTAACTCATTTAAGCCACACATTATCCTTTTAGGTGGATGCTATTGTTATTTACATTTGCAAATGAGGAAACCCAAACACAGAAGGGTTAAGCTATTTGCTACAGGTCTCCCAGATAGGAAGTGGGTGATAGCTGGGAAATGAGCCCAAGTGGATGGACACCTGAGCCCACAATCCTCACCACTCACTACATTGTCCTGCTTTCTGTCCTAGAAGTTCAGCCTCTACCTCCTCCATTCACTCATCAAGTCCCATTGATTCTAACTTGGCTCTCGAATGTGCCCGTTCTTGGCTCTTAAGACTCCATTCTCCCCACGGCTGGGCTTGCACCAGCTTTAATCATCCCACTCCTCCAATACTGCACGGTCTTCCTACTTCAGTCTCTCCCTACTCCACTCAATCTGCTACAATGGCACAGAGCCAGTCAGTTCAGTTCCACATTCCCAAAGTAGAGGCATATCCATACCATTCCCCACTGCTAGGATAAAGTTTCAAAGCATGATAGTAATATTCGAAGTTCTCAGTATTCAGGTTCCAACCTACCTTTCCAGCCATCTCTTTTTCTTTTTTTCCCCCCGAGGTACCAGAGGCCGGGAATTGAACGCAGGACCTTGTATGTGGGATGCTGGTGCTCAACCACTGAGCCACGTCGGCTTCCCTGAGTTGTTTTTTCATTTGTTTTGCTTGTTGTTTGTTTTTGTTTTTTTCAGGAGGCACCAGAAACCAAACCCAGGACCTCCCAGGTGGGAGGTGGGAGCTCAATCGCTTGAGCCACACCCACTCCCAATATTGGCTTTTGATTAGCAGAAAATGGGGATTGGAGGTACAATAAAGCAGAAATCATTCCAAATAGAGGGAAGAATTTGAACAAAGGCAGAGAGGTAGGGAAGTCCCGGGCTCATCTGGGTAATTATTGGTAATCTCAGTTTGCTGTACCACGGAGCTTATCATAGGAGGGAGTGGAAAAAGATTAAAAGGGATGACTGAAGGGGAGGGAAGGAGGGCAGAGAATGAAAATGATAAAGCAATGTGGCAAAATGTTAACAAATGGTGGAAGGTGAATCTGGGAATATGGGAGCTCTTTGTACTATTTTTTATAAATTTTCTGTAAATTTGAAATTATATCAAAATAAAGTCACAAAAAAATTCCTTTGACTTTAGCTTCACCTAAAGCTAACATCTTGTTTCTCTCCTCTCCCACAACCTCATTTTTCTTATACTGACTCTGCTTCCTCATTTCCTGTTCACTTAAGTTCCAATTCCAGTTACCTATTTTTATTTCTCATCGTCTTGATCTCTGAGTATTTTTAGAAATTCCTGACCAGCCACTCCTTTGTAAACTACTAACTTCCCGTGGGTTCCACAACACGACTCTTTTGTTTTTATTCCTCTTTTCTCATCTTTCCTGCTATGATTCACTGACTCCACGTCAAATGGTCACCCCCAAGATCCATCTTTTCTATCTTTTCTTTGCATTCAGCATTCTCTCCCTGAGCATCTCATCCATTCCCAATGTTTTATTTCAATCACTATTATTCCTAACCACTCGGTTGGTACAGCTTGGAATTGCAAGATTGCTTTCAACTTCTCTTTTCCTTCCTAACTTTGCCACCTCATCTTCTCCTTCATTCTTGGCCTCTAAAAGGGCCTGGGTCTGTCTGACTACAGATCTGCTGGAGTGGCTGCTATTGGTGACACCTTCCAGCCTGTTAACGGATCTTGGCTTAAATCGCTTAGCATGAGAGTCCAAGCACTTCCCAAGCCATGGGAAGTCCACCTTCTTGCTTTACCCTTGCCCATGCTCCAGTTACCCTCGGCTTCTCACTGGATTCCCAGGCACACTGTGCCACCTCATTCCTTTACTCATTTTCACATGGTGTTCTCTCTGCCCATGCCCAACACTCCACCTGCTGATCGTGCTCATCTCTCAAGGCCCAATTTAAATATTACTTCCATTTGAATTCTTTTTTTTAAATCCCCCTATCAAATTTAAGTGAACCAGATTTAATTCTCTGTGCTCCCACAGCACTTGGCTTATACCCCTGTTATTTCCTGTTCCAGTGCTCTCTGTAAACTTAAGTATAGCCTTGTTAGCAGTGTACATATCCGGGTCTCTCTCCACATTTTAAACTCTGCGGAGGCAAGGCTATGTATGATTCATTTTTGGATTTTCAGCAACTCCAAAGCACATGGCAGGCTCTCAACAAATGTTTAAAAGGACTTCAAAGTCTATATGCTGCAATTGTACTGGCTGCCCTGAGACATTTCTAACCCACTCAATCTTATTTCCAAGTGTCTTTGTCGGGAGCCCAGTTCCGCTCTTCACTCCTTTCTCTAGTGCTCGTTTTTGACTCTATGCACAAGGCCTTGGCTTCCACTTTGGTTCTTACAGCTATCCTACCCTGCCCTGAATTCTGATCAGGCATCTTGCACTGTCCTGATATTCCACCTTCTTTCCTGCCTTCTTCTCTGGAATCTGACCTTCAGGACAAGGTAGAGCTAGACCTTGACTTGCAAGGGTGGGTGGGCAACCATTCTCTTCAAAGGATTTTATCCTATTCTTTGGCCCTATTCTCTAGGCCCTGCCAGGCAAGCTGTGCTCTGCATCAGGTGCATCCCTGCATCTAGACAGACACTGACTTTAAGAACCTAGTAAGACCTCAAAGAGCATCTAGTAGAAACCTTTCAACTGGCAGGTGAGAAAAGGTGAAACTAAGAGAAGTGAGCAGACATCTAGGCAGGTGGTAGAAGCCTTTTGAGTCCACTATTCTTTTCATTTTATGCTGCCTCTGTGAAGAGAGCTTTATACATCATCACTCATGACTATGAAACAGCCTCCCCATAAAAGCACATTTCATACCCCTCGCTCATCTTATTTAGTACCAGGCAGTCATGCTCCAACTTTTGATTGCTGAATGTATTATATTTCTCCATATTTGCTAAGTAGGTTTTCATGTATTGTAAATAATTCAGAAGGACAATGTTTCCACATATGGGAACCGACTAAATATTAGTCTTTATTTTGCCAGATAATCGTAAAATAATGATCACCTGGGGAAAAAATCAGATACATTTTTCCATGCCATATTGTCTTCAGTAACATTGGGTTTGATTAACATGGGGAAAAAAAACAAAGCTGAAATGAGAAAAAGAAAGAGGGTTATTTACATCCTGGTTTATTTGTATGTCCTCAAAGAAGCTGTAATGCAGCACAATTTCAATGATTGTCACAAAATTGGTAGTTCTCAGCAGCACCTAAGATTCTCCATTGACCTGATTGTTTCTGGAATTCATTATAAAAGAAAGATAAGGATAATTTTCCTGGGATTATTGTCAAGCGTCTGAATGTATAAGCAACTACCATTTTCAGGTGTTTTCTGAGCATAAAAGCATAACAAACAGAAAGCAGTGATTAGAAAGAAATCCACAAAACATGTTATGCTCAAACCTCCGTATGTGTATTTGTTCTGCCTTTTTTAGAATGCAAAAAATCAAAGCAGGCAGAAACGGTTTCAATTTGGAAGTACCACCTTCCCACAGCTCATGTAAATGTTCTTTCTACTTCTTATTTTGGCATGTGCTAAGTGCTTTCTTAAAAAAAAAAAATGCATGAGCATTTTCTAAACTAAAATGTCTTGCCCAGCACCTAAAAGAAGTAATATATTTACAAATAGAAGCTTAATGATGCCTAAAATGATCTTAATTATACACCTACTAGTGGGATGATTTGTCTCCCTTGTTAGAGATAGTGCCATTAAGCACAGATGCCTTGGTTAGGGATCCTCCAGAAGCAGATCCTGAAGCAGGGTTTGCGTGCAAGTGGTTTATTTGGGGGGTGATCCCAGGCAGCACCAATAGGGGAAGTGAGAGAGACAAGAAGGGAACCAATAAAGGATGCATTATTGAACAGGTTACCAGTATGATAGGCCACTGGGGCTCAATCCTGCTGGGAACCTCTGGGAACCTGTCTCAGAGTTGTGTCCTCGAGGGATGGGAGAACTGGCATAGCTTCAGGGCTCCTGGGGGTGGGGGGAGGCATTATCTCAGTATTTGCACCCTGAGGCTAAATAAAACCTTTAGCAAAAAGTCAAAGGTGCTGGTGGTTGGAAGTCATAGGGTCAACATGCACAGGGATGGCTAGCACTTAGGAGATATGGGATGGGTACCAACAGTTTCTGCTATAAATTTATATCCAGTTTTGATCATCATTGTATCACCTAACAGAGGATGTACCACATAGATGCTCAACATTTAAATAATGAATGAATAAATAAATAAATGAAATTGCCCTCCTAAATCCATATCGAATCTAAGCATCACACTGAAAATGAATAATACATGGATAAGCTAGTTCCTAGTATGTGCATTTATTCTATTTGATATATCAATATTGCCTACTGCACATCCACAGCCTCCCAAAAGCCTTCAAAAAGTTAAACAGTGTAACTACAGAAGCCAACCAGCTGGGGAAACAGGATAAGGAAGAGCAAAAAGTTCAATTTTCAGGGAGCGGATGTGGCTCAATATGTTGAGTGCCCGCCTCCTCTGTGGGAGGTCCCGGGTTCAGTTCCTGGTGCCTCCTAAAGAAAACAAACAACAAGCAGACCATGAGCAAAAACAAGGAGCAAAAAAAACAACGAGCAGACACAAGCAAAAACCAAGCAGAAAACGAGCAGACAGCAAAAACAATGAGCAGACAATGAGCAAAAAAACAAACAAACAAACGAGCAGGGATGTGGCTCAAGCAGTTGAGCACCTACCTCCCACATGGGAGGTCCTGGGTTCAGTCCCGGTGCCTCCTAAAGGAAAAAAAAAAGTTCAATTTTCAGGTGATCAGGAAAAATGCAAAGGTTGCCATCGTGATTGGCAGATCTTCAAAGAGGAATTCAATCAGCTCTCAAAATAGCTATATCAGTAATGGAAGAAAAGGAGTCCTTCTGAGATGGGAGACTAAGAGCTGCCCTGGTAAAACTATGAAACTTATACAATCAGTCTTCAGTTTGTATCCTTCCCTTCTATTCCCATGTCTTCATCCTCATCAGCGCATACTCTCTCGCTGTGCACTCCTAGACATAGTATCAATCTCTTTCCACCATAAAGGTTGCTCCCACGTTCTAGTCATTCCCAATTCCACCTCCTGTTCTATAGACTTATAGAATCCCCCTGCTCCAAGCTCAGTGCCCAAATGACACTGAATACAGACGCATAAAGGAGCGTGTGTATCATCTCTCTCAGAATCACGCCTGTGCATTTCAAGAACCACTTTTCAGAAGAATGCCTTTCCCCAAAAGGGCTACTTCTAAATGTCACAAGAAGCTTCTAAGGGTGGTACTTGACAATAAAATAAAATAAAATAGAATAGAATAGAATAGAATAGAATAGAATAGAATAGAATAGAATAATATCCTTTTATTTGGAAATATTTTAAATTTACAAAAGTTGCAAAAATAAAAATAGCACAAGGCACACCTGTATCCAGATTTGTATACTGTTAACACTTTACCCATTTGCTTTATTATTTGTATTCCCTCTCTCTTTCCATGCGTGTGTATGTGTGTATAATTTTTTTAAGGAAGTACCAGGGATTGAACCAGAGACTTCATATATGTGAGGCAGGCATTCAACCACTGAGCTACACCCACTCCACGTGTGAGTATAATTTTTTATGAACCATTGGAGGGTAGCATACATCAGTGCCCTTTACCTATAAATACTGCAGTATTTATTTCCTAAGAATAGGAATGTTCCTTTACATCATTACTACAGTGGAGTTGTCAACTTCATAGATATACATTAACCTAATACGTTGATCTAATCTACCTTCTATGTTCCAGTTTTGTTAATTAATCTAATAATGTTCTTTAGGGCATTTATTTTTTCCTCTAGTACAGGCTCCCTGGGGTCAGGTTTTACTTGTTATGTCTCTTTAGCCTCCTCTTATATCTGGAATATTTCCACTCCTTTCTTTGTGTTCTATGATCTTGACATTTTTGAAGAACCCAGTGAACCCTCCTTTGCTTTTTAGATAAAATTTTCCTCAATTTGTGTTTATCTGACGGTTACTTGTGATTAGAGGGAGATGATGCATTCTCAGCCAGAATATTGCATAGGTGATGCCGCGTCTTCTCAGAGTGTTACATTTGGAGGTACACAATATCACTATGTACCACACTGGTGCTATTTTTTAATTGTGTGTGTGTATATATATATATATATATATATATATATATATATATATAGCCATTTTAACCATTTTAAAATTACAATTCAGTTCCATAATTACATTAACAATGTTTTGCTACTATTATCACACATCCAATTACCATAAATTTTTCATCACTCCAAACAGAAACTCTATCCACTAAGCAATAACACCCCATTCCCTCTCCCCTGGAATCATACAATTTTTGTACTTTTGTGTCTGACTTATTCCACTTAGCATAATGTTTTCAACGTTCATCCATGTATGAGAATTTCGTTCCTCTTTATGACTGAATAATATCCCATTGCATGCATAAACCACAATTTGTTTATCCATTCATCTATCGACAGACTCATAGGTTGCTTCCACATTTTTTGTGAATAATTCTGCTATGAACATTGGTATATAAGTGTCTATTTGAGCGCCTGTTTTCAATTTGTTGGAGTACATACTAGGAGTGGAAATGCCAGGAGATACGGTAATCCTACGCTTAATTTTTTGAGGAACCACCAAATTGTTTTCCACGATGACTGTACCACTTTACATTCCCCTCAGCAATGTACAAGGGTTACAATTTATCTACATCCTCACCAACACTTGTTAATTTCTTCTCTTTTAAAGAAAAATAATAGCCACTCTAGGGGTTTGAAGTAGTATCTCATTGTGCTTTTGATTTACATTTTCCTAATTACTAAGATGTTGAGCATCTTTTCATGTGCTTATTGGCCAAGTGAATACATTTTTAAGAGAAATGTCTATTCAAATTCCTTGCCCATTTTTAAATTGGGTTGTCTTTTTGTTGTTGACCTGTAGGAGTTCTTTATGTATTCTGGTTATTAAACCCTTATCAGATATAGGATTTCAAAATATCTTCTCCTGTCCTGTCTTTTTACTTTCTTGATACTGCCTTTTGATGCACAAAAGTTTTTAACTTTGATAAAGTCCACTTATCTATTTCTTCTTTTGTTGCTTGTTCTTTTGGCATAATGTCTAAGAATCCACTGCCAAATACAAGGTCCTGAAATTTTTCACCTATGTTTTTTTTTTTCCTAGGGGTTTTTAAAAATGGTTTTAGCTGTAATATTTAGGTCATTGATCCATTTTGAGTTCATCTTTGTATGTGGTGTAAAGCAGGGGCTCAATTTCATTCTTTTGCACGTGGATTTCCAATTTTCTCAGCACCATTTGTTGAAGAGACTATTCTTTCTCCACTGACTGGACTTGGTATCCCCTTGTTAAAAATCAAATGGCTGTAGATGTGATGATTTATCTCTGGACACTCAGTTATTGTTCCCTCTATATCTTATACCAGTACCACACTATTTTGATTACTGTAGCTTTGTAGAAAGTTTTGAAATTGGGAAGTGTGAGTCCTTCAACTTTTTTGGTCTTTTTTCTAGATTGATTTGGTTATTTGGGCCTTCTATGAATTTGAGGATTGAATTTTCCATTTCTGCAAAAAAGGCAGCTGGACTTTGGATTGGGATTGTGTTGAATCTGCAGATTGCTTTTGGGAGTACCGACACCTAAATAATATTAAGTCTTCAAATCTGTGAACACTTCCCATTTATTATGTAGGTCTTTAATTTCTTTCAGTAATGTTTATAGTTTCCTGAGTACAGGTCTTTGGTATCCTTGAATAAATTTATTCTTAGATATTTTTATTCTTTTCAATGTTATTTTTTTTTTTTTAATTTTATTTATTTTAT
>JAQZBX010082143.1:0-13584 GCA_029593785.1 Cabassous unicinctus | reverse complement strand
CTCAAAGCGGGATCCTCACGCTCTTCTAATTTTTTAGAGGCCCCCTTTCATCTTATTTTATTTTTCAAGGAAAAAAGAAAGTGGTAGTTGATTAGTATTTTTTATTTTTTTTAAAGATTTATTTATTTTATTTATTTCCCCCCCCCCTTGCTGCTTGTGCTGCTGTGTCCATTCGCTGCGTGTCTTCTCTGTGTCTGCTTATCTCCCCCTTGCTGTGAGGTCTTGCCGCATCAGCCCACGGCGCTGCGCGAGCCGGCCTGCCCTCACAAGGAGGCGCCAGGAAGCGAACCCGGGGCCTCTCATATGGTAAACGGGTGCTCTATCCATTGCGCCACACCCGCTTCCTGCCATGAGGTTGCTGCATCAGCCCACCGCACCGCTCAGGCCGGCGTGCCCTCACAAGGAGGCCTCGGGACGCGAACCCGGGCCTCCCATATGGTAAACGGGGGCTCCATCCACTGAGCCACACCCGCCTCCCATTGATTAGTATTAGTAATTTATCAGTACCCAATCTGTATTTGGGAAAAATCAGTTTTGCACTTAATTGGCAAAGAATTACATCTTTCCATGTTGACCTGGCAAAAACCTTTCCAACATCACCCCGTAGAAACCTTCCTTTAAAATCGGAGAGAGACAGGGTTAAGGGAGAAAAGCATCCCTTTCTCCTGCTTCCGCTGTGGATGAATTCTGACACTTTGGCCAAAGAAGCAAAAAACTGCACACCCTGTAACCAATAAGGAACAGTTTCCTGAATTGGGCAAGAGAGAAGGAAAGGAAACATGAAGGCAGGCAGCGAAACCATCACAGCTCTCCACAAAAGGCTGTTGGACAAAGCTGCCGGGGGGCGGGTGGGCGGTAAACATCAAACTTTCTAGGCCTGGCCCAGCGGGAGCGGGAGCGGAGGCGGGTCAGACTCCAGCAGACCCTGCAGAGCTCTGTCACCGGAGAGCAGCAGCATCTGACTTAATTACCTAAGAGGGAGAGTAGCCTTTTGATTAGGACCTTCCAATAAGAAGGCAGAAATCGCCAAAGCTCCCGCCTCTCTCTGCTCATTTTCCACCCTCTTCTCCGGCAGTCATTAAGAAACAAAGACAGCCGAGGCAGCCGGTGGCCCCAAGGGGGCCCGGGAGCACCCCTCAACTCGGCTGGCCTGAAACCCACGCAGGCTCTAAACTTGCTCTGCACCTCCCCACAGCTGATTTTTCTTCTTCCAATTAAGCATTACTGTTAGAGTTCTTTTCCTCAGTGCATTATTCATTGAGCATTAATCCCCTTAAAATTGGCCTTTGCAGGAAAACTCCGCGTTTTAAAAATCAGTATGCGTTTAATAAACAGACTTGGGCTTGGCTCTGCCGCCGGGCACGCAGCTTCCGAGGCAAAGCCCGCGCCTCCCCGCCTGCACCCCGGCCCCCGTCTCTGCCACTTGGTGAAATGCATTTTCTGCCTCTCTTGGCTAATAGACTCTCTTCAAAAATGGAAGTTAATCCTTGGGCAACACAATGTTAAACCGCCCAAGGAAGAATTAAATATTTCAGAAGAGAACATGGTAAAAATTGGTAACTGCTATTTTAGATTCTTTGAAAATTTAAGTAGCAGAGCAAAAAATAGAAAGCGGCTCGAGCTTTGCACGGATCTAAGTCCGCTTCAGATCTCCAAGGAGCACAGGGAGACACTGCAAACAGCAGCGTGCTCGGACACAAAGCATCGGCACTGCTGCCCCCACCCGACAGCAACCAGGGGTCTGGGTGCTCTGCTGAGACAGGATGTGCTTGAACTGGGGGGTGGGGGGCAGAAACTACTCAAATCCCTTAGGTGCAAAAGGAAAGTGCGATATGAAAAATGAAAATTGACCTACTTCCCTTCCCTCTTCACAGTAACGTAAGAGAAAAATAAAACCTGGACCTTGGGGGGAACAGAGTGGGCTCTGGAGATGGACACCTCGGCTTGGGGTCCTGGCTCCCACAGTCAGCAGACCCTGCCGTGGCCGCTGCTCGCTCTCTCGGTGGCTCCAGGGACTCGCAGAGACGGGCGACGCCGGGAGAGCCTGCTTGGGGAGTAGGCTGAGGGCTGGCCGTGTTGCCGTGTCGCGGCCAGAGGTGAGCAATCAATACGTGCCAGATGATGATGATACGATAATGACACTGACGTAACCCGGGTTCGCTTTTACCGCAGAAGTACAAAGGGAAAGTGTTCTTTCCTCTGTGGACTGAGGAAAACCAGGTAATTGTAAAAATGCTGCAATCATTTTTCTATCCTGCGCTTTTACGATCCAATTTATTGCTCTGCTCCTCACAGCTGCTTCCCCGAGTGCTTCCAGAGCCCACAGACTGTGGTTAAAACATACTAACTGGAATGCGAAGGGCGTGTTCAAGTATGTATGTATTTATGGCTTGCCTCAAGGAGGCACTAGCGAGGGGACTCCAACTGTTTTAATTGGCTTCCTCTTGTTTCCCGTCGCCTCGGGGTGCCGGGAGGGGCAGGAGCTGCCTGGCGCAGAGGGTCCTGCACCCTCGTGCAGGGGCAGGGGGAGAGGGTGGGCTGCGGCCAGCCGCGGCCGGAGGTGGCCTCTCAGGAGCCGGGAGCACCTGCTTGGAGCCCCTGCCCCACCAGGGGGCTGGTCTTCGGCCCTGGCGGCTCATGCCACCCCAGCAGGGCCCATGCGGTCCTGGGGGCGCCTGCACCTCCTACACTGGGCAGGCTGCGGGGCTGGAGGCCAGGAGGCTGAAGCCACTCCAGTTCTCCCGTGTGGAGGCAGCTTGCGCTACACTGAAGCTCGCGGGTTTGCAGCCGGGCTTTGGACGTCCACCACAGGGGTCAACTATGGTGACCCTGCCGCTTCCCAGCTGTGTGGAATGAGCGAGCCCCTTGGCCTCTCTGGGCCTCAATTTCTCCGTCTGTGAAGTGGAGATGATAAACACCCCAGAGGGCCAGGGGAGGAGTGAAATGCCCCTGACTCTACTAGAGGATGGAGAAGCCTGGTTCTCCCCAAGGCCACGCGGCAACCCAGCCCCTGGCCCGCCAACGCTCTCAACTGACCGTCGCTCAAACCCTCAGGTGGGACCTCCCTGCCTCCACGGCATGGCTCCACCCCAAGCCTCCGCCGCGCCGAGTCCTGCTGCCTCTCCCAGTCGCGTCCCGGCTGCCCCCTGAATGAGACCTCCCCGGTTCCCCGCGGCCAGCTCTCTCCCCTTCCCCGGCACGTCACGACGCCACCAGGAGCGCACTATGCGGGGCCAGGTGTCCTCACTGCCGGCACCCTGGAGACCTAGAACTCACTGCTCTCCTGCTTCACCCTGGCTCTGGCTGAACTGAAAGTTTGTTGCCCCAAACTAAATGCTGCAGCTTTCTGAGACCCCCAGATCGGGGTCTGGTGGTACTGGGCATTAACTGGACGTAAATGAGCACGTTGGGTCCAGCAGGAGGCCACCAGGAAAGGCACGCAGGGGCCTGGGGCGGGCGTGGGGGCTCTGGTTAGCAAGGACTGTGCCTAGACAAAAGGCCTGGTGTGCAGGAGAAAATGCCATCCGCCGCCAGACACGGATGTTTGTGAGAGAGACCGGGAGGGCTAGACAGCCTCCAAGGTTCAGCCCTGTGCCTCGCTGCCGGGCCCGGCCAGAGCGGCCGCAGGTGGCCAGAGTGGCCGCAGGTGGAGCACCCTCCAGGGCCGGCACAGGCCCGGGCTAAACCCCGCTGTCAGCTGTTACCGCAGGCTGCTGGGGTGGGGCTGGGGGCAGCTTCTCCTGGTCCACCTGGAGTAAATCAAATCTCCACAATCTAGCATGAGCCAGAAATGATGGGTAAACCTGTTTGCTGTGATGAGTCTGACTGGGTGAAAAGAAATAATCAGGAAGTGCTAACTGGACCCGGGCATATCGAGGCCATTGATGGTAATAAATGCCACAACCTGCTCTTCCAAGAGAAATTTTAAGGAAAGCCAGTGGCATGGCGGTGGGGGCGGGGTGGGGCGGAATGAGGAGGCTGGACGGGGTTTCCCTGCCGTCTCATGACAGTATCGACACGTCCCGCTCTCAACGCGGCACCCAAAGACTAAGAGCTAAATAACAACAGGTAGCAGGCAAACGTGTCCCTCTCCCCAGCCCGTTTACTCCTAGCAACGGAGGCCCCAAGCGAGGGGCTGAGAAACCGCTATCCTCAAATGCCCTTTCCTTTTCAAACCCAGTAAAACCTAACAGCCCTCTTCAGCTAAAAATGGGTGGAATGGGTGCTGGGGACATCCTGGTAACAGCTGAGGGAGCGCAGGCCAGGCTTGCAGCTAGCGGGTGTTAGGGAGGCGTTGACAGGAGCTGGTGAGATGTCTGCCTCCATCCATGGACTCAAATCACCCCAAGAAGTTGAAGAAAAACTTTTAGGGTGGTGGGTGGAAAGGGGGATGCAAAAACGTCCAGTGTACGGACCAGAGCGCCATTTTGAGAGGCCGTTAGTCAGCGAACCGCACGGCTGAGGGGAGGAGTCTTCCGGTCCCTGAGGGGGTCCCGAACAGGTACTCTCCACGTGCAAGGCAGGCTCTGCCCCTGGCAGCACCTGCAGGGTGTACCAGAGACAGCGCCTCCTGCAGGTGCAGGGCTTGCCTGTGCAGAAGGGCGGAAGCAGCTCGCTGCCACGGAGAAACGCACCACCTCGCCTCATACCTGTCACCACCTGGCCTCATACCTGTCATCACCTGGCCTCTTACCTGGCATCACCTGGCCTCTTGCTTGCTTTTCCCTCCTTAAGCTTTAGCAAAGGTCCCCCAGGACCTCGCTACTCAGAGCGGCTCCCGAGACCAACGGCACCTAACAGGAGCTGCTTGGAAATGCCGACACCTGGCCGCGCCCCAGACCTGCTGTACCTAACAAGGTCCCCACTCACTGACCTGCACGTGACCGAGGAGCCCTGCTTGAGGGCGAGTCTCGCTAAAACGCAGCTTCTGACGAACTGCAGAGGCGTGAGAAAAGGGGCGGCTTCTTACCAGCCTACTTCACTTAAGAAGCTTGTTCCCAAGTCCCAGGAGAAAGAAACAGGGGAGGTAAGGTGTTTGGGAAGTCCGGCTTGCCAGTTTCATGAAAGGAACTCACAGGAGAGAGAGAAGGGCTCAGAAACCCGCTGGGGCTCACCTGGTGTTTTCCACGGGCTGCTGAAGTGCGTTTCCTCTCTTCCCCGCATCAGGGTTCTGAGTGTTTTTCCCTGGGGGAGGATCCCTGTGCCTGGTCACTGACTCACACCCACTCCCTTCCACCCTGGTTGCTGCTGGCGAGCAAGCGTCTTCTGCTTGCCCCTCCAGACCCCAGCTCTGGGCACCCAGGGGCTGGCCAGGTGCACAGGCTCCCTTCCCCCCTGGCGGGAGGAGAACGAGGTCATGATACGGATTCCCGGGCTCGCTCTTCAGGTCCCTCTCCACACAGCCCTTTCGGGGACTGGTTACCTCGGGGTTCGGGTTATAGTCGCTCCTCGTCCCTGCAGGCGGGCTGCTCTGCTCCCATCCCGGGAACTGTCCGCCTCTGTGGCTGCCCCCACCCTGCCCCCACCTTCGTACAAGATCTCTTCATTAAATTCAAGGTACCCAATTTGAGGGTGCCATCTCTTTCCGCCTGAACCCTGACCCCTGGCACACAGCTCTTCCACCCTCACCTTCTTGAAGGTCCCCAGTGGCCTTTTCTTTCACCTTCATTCTCGTCCTTTCCGTTCTAATAGACAGTTGCCCTTGGATGTCCCTGACACATGACATTCAGAAGCTCATTTCGCTTCCCAAATGTGCTCCCCTGCCCTACTTCTCCAGGCCATCGTCTCGCCCCCTCCCACGCCTCCCCTTCGTCGGAGGGTCTTAGAACCGTCAAGCTCAGAGAGGCCTCGGACCTCCTGGTCCAGCCCAACGGGGGCACTGAAGCCATCTGCCCAAGGCCACCTGGCTGGTCTGGAGCCACGAGGTCATGCTCCTTCCTGACACGCTGCTTGACCGTGATGCTCACATCTGCTCCTCCTCCCCACACCCACTGCCCACGCCCCATCCCAAGCCCTCGATTCTCTCACAGTGTTTTCTCCTCTGCCGCCTCTATGGCTCCTTCATTCCAGCCTTGGTCACTCTGCCCACTGTGACCAACAGAGCATCTCAGAAACACCATTCTGGACATCTCACCTGCCAGCTCAAAACTGCTCCTGGCTTCCCCGTTGGCACAAGCCCCTTCCCCTGGCCTACAATCTGGGTACCCCCCTCCCCACACCTCTGCTCTGTTCATGCTAGGGCCCCTGCGGAGAGTCTGGCCTCCCTCACCCCCCTTTCCCCCACCCCAATTCCTGGCCCCTTCAGGAAACTGCTCTCCTTCTCTTCATTTCCTAAAATTCCTTATTTCTGTCCCATTTATCATCAAGAAATTAATCATGCCCTACTTTGTGACTTCCCTTGTCTGGCTGCCTTGAACGGCTACGAAAGCCCCACATTCATCTCTTCAGCAGCCCCCGCCTGACTGCCCCAACTGGACCCAAAGCTCTCTGGGGCGGCCGTGTACTGTGTGTGCCGCTCTCCCTCTCGGCACCTAGCAGAGTGCGACGCAAACAGAAGATGCCTAGAACGCGGCTGCGGACCTCCACGTGAGGTCAGGGACAGAAATGACAAAACGATGGCTCTGCCATCCTCCAAACCAGCTAACGAGATTTCAATTTCTTGTCCTGGCCTCGTTACCACAGATTAAACACATTACAAATTCTACAGGTTATGACAGACGAAACGTTTCTACATCCTGACCCGTATGTGACAGTAACTCCCAGGAACTCAGGAGCAAGCCAACCCGTCACATCTGTTGGCCCCGCTCACGCCTGCCCAGGCTAGTCCACTCTCCCCACTGCAGCAAGAATGGTTTTTAAAATCTGCAAGGCTGGTCATGCCATTCTCTACCACTCTGACCTTTCGGCTCCTCCCAGGCCTCCAGGACTTCCCACGGCCCACCCTTTCCAGGGCTCCTTCCAGACCCTTCCACCCAGCAGCCTTGCTGACTGACCACCCAGTAGCCTTGCTGACCTTCCTGCTTTGGCCTAAATGTCACTTAATGCCCACTACACGGCCTCTGCCTGCAGCGCATCAAAAAAGAGGCAGAGATTTTGGCACAATTCCCCACTGCGACGGGTGCACACAGAGTTTCCACACGGAGAAGGCGCTTTCTAAGAGTCAGTTTCACTTGCTTCCGGATAAAACTGTAACAAAGGACTTTAGAGTGAGGTTAACTCCCTGACAGGCCAAAATGCTTCATTCTTGCCTCAAATGAATCTGACCTGTAAGACCCAGAAAAATCCGCTCTGCCCCTGCAACGGAGCGCTCAGTGCTGCAGCTGGCACGGCCGAGTGATGTGCCCAGTACCTGCCAGGGCTAGCAGGTGCACCTCACCTGGGAAAACCTGGGGTAGGTTACAGAGGCTGTGCCTCGGTCTCCCTCTTGTACAAGGGGTTTAATCTTAATCTGCCTCAGGAGACAAAACTAAACCACTCCTCTCCAGATCACGGAGCCGGTGCCCCCGGTGCCCCACCCACAGGTCCTGGGCAAGTGCCCCCAGCCCACCCCCAGCCCACTGAGGCCGCCTCCCAGCCAGGGTGGGGCTAGCAGGGCTGGCACAGCCCAGCCCAGGAGCAGCCCTCCACCAGCAAGGGGGGGACCTGGCGGATAAATGCCCCCCACTCCCTCACCCTTGGGTGGCCACAGCTCCCCATTCCAGAATGAGTGCCTGCCTTCAGGGCCCCCTCCTCCCGCCTCACTCCCCTGCTCCCCTAACCAGCGGGGCCTGGGACCACCTCCCAGGGAAACCGCTTACATGTGACTCCTTTGTCTCTGTTGGTTTCTGGGGGTCTCCACGCCAAGACACTCACCACCCACTGTGCTGAGGACAGAGAGGAGGAGATGGAGACACAAACGTGGGCTCAGATGTGAGAACCTCACTATCTACCCCAGGGGTGACAGCCCTCCCCCAGGTGCTGGGTGGCAGATCTCAGGGGGGATCCCGGCCTGAAATCAGCCTAGAGACACCCTTGGAAAACGGGTGGGAGGGCTCAGGACGGCTGCAGGTTCCTGCAGAGACAAGCTAGGCTGTCATTCTGGCACTGCCTGGCCTCGCCTACGGGGTGCACCAAGCAGCCCCCCAGCCCGGGGAGAGCCACAGCCACTCCAAGGCCGCCCCTTGGCAGAGTCCTGCAGGGCAGTCGGGCCAAGCCAACCCAGCACCCAGCCTTCCTTCCGAGGACGCCAAGAGCACACAGGGGCAGAAACCAACCAGGACGCGTCGGTCCAGACCCAATGCCAGCTGGGCCAGGCCCCGGGGACGGCGTCTGCTCGGGCAGGGGGCGCAGGCCCAGGTCTGACTCCGCCACGGCGTCCTTTGCCTCTTCCATGGCAGGGCTTATTCCACCACAAAAATCCTTCCCGGCAAACTGCAGGCGATTCAGGGCCTTAGCCACACAGCTCTGGTCATTTCAGAAGGGGAAGAGCGAGAGCAGGGCTTTCGAATCGGTGGGCGCCCGTGGAGCTGCCATTAGTTTCAAGTTGATTTCATGTAGTTAGCAAGGTGGCAGATCACGGTACCCTGTGTCCTGATTCAGCGCCAGGCGTGCGCACGATGACTGCTTTTCACTCGTTCAGCTCAAAATCCTCGGCTCTGACCTGCCGTGGCTACAGGGCTCAAGGGCGGTTTCGTTTAAGAAACCGGGCCACTGCCGACAAGACGGCGCCTGCTAAGCTCACGAGGGCCAGCGTGACCGCTGCTCCTCTGTCAGGTCCTAACTCCTTCTGCCCGCCCGCCAGGGCCACGAGAGACACCGGCACTCGGCAATCTCTGCCCTCTGCCCGACGCGGTGTGCCGAGGCCGCGGGGAGCCTCTCGCTTGTGACGGGCAGGCGTGTGAGAAACCGACCACAACGAGAAGCACTTGCAGTGTGCCAGCGGGTCTCTCCAGTGCCTCACACACACCAGCTGACCCGAAGCTCTCGACACGCTCGGCGGAAGGTGCCATCACCTCCACGCTGCAGAGTGAGGGAACGACGGAGCCCCCACCCGCGCCCCGCTGCGTGCGTTTGCCCAGAGTCCCTGGGCCAGGATCCCACCCAGCACCCGTGCTCCCGACCACGGGGCCGACAGACTCCCGGAGACCAGCCAGGGTGGGGGGGCTTTGCGTTTCCCATGGCCGCTGTGCTCCACGTCGGTGGTCTCCCTTTCTGAGCCTCGGAACCGAGCTGCCTCACGATCACGGGGAATCCACGTGGAAAAACAAACGTCTGCTCACCTTTCGGAACACGCCAAGCTCCGCTGACTCCTGCTCAGGGCAGTTGTGCTAGGTTGATGGCTGAGATCAGGGTCTCGCGAGAGGAAAACCAACCACGGACATCTTATGAAACATTAATCGGGACGTTGGGGGGCTCTGAGTTTTGACGGAGGGTCTCCCTGCCACAGAGGGCAGCCCCTGACGGGCCCCGCCATCTTGCTTTCACGAGTCACTGAAATCACCTCAGCTCTGTCTCCTCTGCTAAGTTACAAAGGCTTCAAAGTGGGCCGATCACAGCAGAATGTGGCACGTTCGTACAGAAACATCCACGTACGCATGCAGCCCCCCCCGCCCCAGGCCTCCCATTTGGATTGTTTAACACGAGGAGCCCGCCCATCCCTGATTTTTCTGAGGAAAAGACACGGACATCCGCGTCACTGCCGTTCGGGGTCTCTGACGTGAGGGCCTCGGCGTCCGATGAGAAGGACAGGCCACCTGCTCGGAATCGCTGAGCCAGGGCTCAGGCACTGGGCTGGAGGCTGGGAGCCTACATTTGGACCCGGCCCACCTGCTGCGACCCTGAGCAACCAGCTCTTCTGTCTGCTCCGCGTGGCCTGGTCTGTAGGCGGGTGACTGCAGGCACCACCGCAGTCCTCACTGCAAAGAGCCCCCAGGACCTGCTCAGCAAGCTGCGTCTTTAAAATGGCTCAGCGGCAGAGCAGACGCTCTGCTTACCTGCCACCACGACTATGGGAATACCCCTAACCGGACCTCTGCAAGGTCCCTGGCTCCTGGGGAGCCTCGAGACAGGAATGAAGATAACCCTGCGGGTTTTATGCATAAGCTGCCCACACCCCCCGGCAGAAGAATATGCAGAAATAAAAAATAGCTCATGTCCTACCGTGAAGAGGCAAGAAGAATTCAGAAGGCTCCGAGAGAGCGCAGGAAGGGCGCATCTTCCACGAGCTTTCGGGGCCTTTATTTCAGTGCTCACAGCCTTTTAAGGAGGTGTGTGGGGCGGGACGGGGAGCTTGGCTTGAGGGAGAAAGGGATTTCCACCAACCCTCGGTCAATTGAAGAGAACTGCAGAGAGCCAAGAAGCGGAAGCCCCAGTTTCGGAAAACAATTCACAAACAAACTGCCAATCAACTCAGTTCCAACTCCCAGGCAAGCTCCTCTTCCAAACAGTGAAGGAAATTTACAATTTCTTTTTCCTGGGCATTCATCAGCCTAGAGTTTTGACAGGCAGTAATGGAAGATAAGTTTCCTGCCTGCTTCCACTTTCCTTGCGGTGGGCTCTTTAACTGCTTTCTGCCCCTCCCTGCTTGTGTAGCATTCTCCTGACGTGTCTAGTGACCCATGCTTGCATGAGGCTTGCTCAGAATTTTAACTACAGTTCTCTTCTTGACTTTGCATGGCTTACCAGTTCTCCTGACGCCTCATCCTTGGCATGAAGCAAAGTGGGCTTCTTTGCCTAGAATGTGGCACTACGAGTGAGCATCAATGCACCAGGGCCCAGGGCCGCCTTCAAGACAGGCTTTCACAAAAGACACCAGAAGAAGGCTTAGTAGGGTAACGGTGGTTTCAAAGGCACAGGGTTCAGGCTCCTGGAAGGTCCCCGCCCTGGGGAGCTCCGGCCGTATTACAACAAACCACCCTGGACTCCACGGGGATCACCTGCAGCTTCTGCTACAGCAGAGGTGTTGGGGCCGGGGGGGGGGGTGCCTCAAATTCTGTGCTGCTAACAAGCTCCCAGGTGATGCCAGCACTGCCAGTCCCTGGGCCACACTTTGAGTGGCAAGACTCTAGATAACCTAGTCCAACCCTTCCGTTTTCAGATGAAGACACTGAGGCTCTGAGCAGGAAAAGGACCCAGAGTAAGAAATGGGTTGACTTTGATATCTGGGTCTGGGATTCCTGGCCCAGCGCCCTTGCAGAAGACTCGTTTATACCCACAGACGTGACTGGGTGCGAGGCTCAACTTCTGCTCGTATGCAGCCTTGGGGAGGATTTTCCTTGGAGGTCGTGCTCAGATTTTAACCCTAGCGAGTGATATGAAGAGCCTAAAACCGGTAATTAGAGTGCAGAGTAGCTGATTTCGCTACGCTTCTCTTTTCTTTTTTTTTTTTTTAAACTGGAGCTTTTACAGGAACCAGAGAGGACTGATTTTATGAGTACAAGGCTTTCAGGGCAAAGGAAAGAGCACGGCCTCCTACCCCCTGCAGTCACACAACAGGGAGAAGGATTCGGATCCTGCAGGAATGTGAACTTCCTGCCTTCAGAAGGAGAAGACATTTGCATACTGCTCTGGGTAACAGATAACAGCAGGGTTAGCAGGTGTCATTTCTGGGAGAGTCTGAGGGTCAATCCAGGTGGAGACGAAAGCGAGTGTTGGAGTCACTGGCTGCCAAGTGAGCATGTCCTCCGTCCGGGCCCAGGAATCCGAATTGTCCTGGACTCCCCGGCCGGATCTAATGCCCAGCCCGTTTTAGGAAGAGCCTCTCCAGATCCCTTCCAGCCTGCGGCGGGCAACAGGAAACCAGGACAGACGGTGCTTCTCCTGCGCCACCTGCTGGCGAGGCGGGAGGGGCACAGCTAAGATTAGAGGGGCTGGCGGGTGACCCTGACCCCCCGTTTCCAGTTGAAAGGACCAAAGCCACTCGAGGTGAGGAGGGGCCAACGAGGAGCCACCACCCTGCGGGCGAGGCGATCTGGATATTTTAGGATTTATCAGAAAGGAAGAAAGTGAGCAAAACCGAGGTTGTGAGCTCAAAGTGTTGAGGGCGGCACTTCTCGAAAAAACATCCCTTTTGAGAGCTTTAGAGAATCATTCAAATGAAAAACATTTGATATGGGACAGATTTTCTCTGAAAATGTGAACCGCATGCTGGGTGGACTCTGTGCCGTGAGAGCAGGTGGAGGAGGACAGTGCGTGGAGGAGGGGGCTCCAGGCTCTCCCGCTGCCCGCCGGGGGGGTGGGGTGGAGGCAGCTTCCACCAAAGGAGCCTCCAGGGACGGGGACCTGTGGTAAGGGGCACACTGGGCCCACGCGGAGCTCCATCCCCGCCCTGTGCATGTGAACTTGCACTTCCTCCCAGTAAAGACGGGAGCAAGCGCGCGCCTGTGCTCTGTGACCTCTGTGCTCTGTGACCTCGGGTCCGGCTGTAAGCTGCGTCAGCCGGCAGAGCAAGGCGGAGGGGGGTGTGCCGGGCCTGAAGAGGTCTGGGGTGCCTTCGCTCACCCTCTCGCTCCTGTGCCACCCCAACAGTCCAACGACCTCGCCGGTGCACGGAGGGCGAGAGTCAGGAGGCGCGGAGGCCACCGCGGCGGCTCAGAGGCCTGCCACGAGGGACACGTGCCAGCAGGCGCACAAGCTGAGGCAGAGGGCCCTGCAGCCCTGGGCCACGGCCAGAGTCACCAGGGCAGGAACGGTGGAGGGCGGCAGCCAGCTCGGGCCCTGCCGTCAGGCCAAGCCAGTGCCCTGCTCGGGGCAGCTCCTTACTGCCGAAGACAAACGACGTGCCGCTAACTGAGAGAATGGGATACGAGTGAGAGGCCACCACTGATGCCAATTCTGTGATCCCGTGTGAACTGAGTCCTCTGCTCACATTCCCACACACGCTGAACAGGGGAAACTGGACTTTCAATCGTGGTGGCTGGCTGGAAAAGTGACACTTTACTAATAACGAGCATGTGATCGCGAACACTTTAGCACGTGATGTGCCTTTTGTGCAGGTCTCCTGTGCTTAGTAAACAGTTACACATTCATCATTTGGAGCCCGGAGGCTTTGGCTCCACTTGGAGGCAGAGAGAAGCAGCTAACTCCCAGCCCCGGGGGCCTTTCCCAGGCTTCCGAGTTAATGGTTTCCGCAGAAGGAATCAGCCATGGCCTCAGAGAAGGCGGGCACTGACGTAAATCATGTCCTGTCTGTCCAACTGCTGGCCACGTCAGGGCCTTACGTGGAATGATCCTGGCTCGTCTTGCGGCTGTGTTCTCGTAGGGACACCAAACTTCGTTTGCTCAATATAAAGCCTTTAGGGGTGCTGCTAGGCTTATAGATAATTACTGTGTAAGAAGTCAAGCCTGGCCCCGTGCTTATCCACGGTGGTACTCAAGGGCAGTCTCTATCAGAGAGCAGAGTAAGCAGGGCTGCCAGGCGAGAGTGTGCAGGTTGGTAACTGCACAAAGGCTCCTGGCGGATGGCAAGTCTTGCTTCCTGCATGGCCTGTAGCTGCCCAGAGAGAAGGGTTCCTTCTCTAATTTGCACAAAGGGGATACGGCAGCCTTTATGGCAAACCCAGGGTACTGAAGGGTAAAGACAAATTTGGGCTGAATGAAAAATGATCA
>JAQZBX010082142.1:0-13570 GCA_029593785.1 Cabassous unicinctus | reverse complement strand
ACATTGTAAAGGTTGGAAACTTGATGACAAGAATATTAAATAATATCTCAAAGATCCAACATTTATGTAAAATTAAAAATTATTGTACACAATAAAAGAAAAATCAATACAATGAAGTTAGAGTATTGCTTATTAGTACAAAGTACAAATAATAAAATTAAAATTGTATTCACCTTAGAAAAGCAAGAAAAATTCATAGATGGGGAAATTGTTGGTGGATTTTATAAAATAAATAACTATTGCCAAAAGACAAATCAGAGTTAAGTTTGCAGATTACAGCATTTGATCCAAGATGCCAAAAGTTTTTGCTGCAGCACAGAAGCCTGATCACATGTGAAAACGGAAGTAGTTTCAATTTTCTAGGGATGGCAAATGTTTTTTATAGCCATAGAAAGGAAGTTAGTGTGACATCTATCATTTGGACAGGGGGGTGAATTTAGGGGAGGTAGGCTTTATTTTTTTGAATTGGGTCAAATATAATGAACTAGGGGCTGGATTGGTTATCTCGGTCAGCTACCCTGGTCAGAATTTCAAAAGGAAAGTCAAGACGGGGCTCATAGAAGAAGTAGAATACAGGTTTTTTTGGCTCTGAGGGATCCCCAGGGTTTTCTCTGTATAATTTTATCAGTATGTTTTGTGAATTATTTCCTTACATAATCAAAGAGGTAACTAATAATTTTCTGACTCGGCTATTTTCAGTATTCAGACTTTTACTCTCTAATATAACAATCTATAATGAAAAGATAGTGTAGAAAAAGAACAAAGACACAGGTTCCAGAGTTAGATGGCCTAGAGCTGAATCCAGCAGAGCCATTTACTAGCCACATGGTCCTAGGCAAATTGCTTTCCCTGTAATTCTCTTTCTTCCCCTGTCAAGTGGGAGCAATAACGATGCCTACCTCATCACATGAGCATTAAGTGAGTGAACACACGTAGCTCACCTTAAACAGTAACTGTCACAGAGGAAACCTTCAATAAACATTATTTGCTATTATTTTAAATGACTCTTTTGCACTATATGTCTCCTTTATCTACTTTTCCTGTTTCACTTAGACTGCAAAATAGAGTAAATAAATGCTTTGTGTTAGGAAGATCACAGTCAGCATCTGTGGCCATCACCCATACTTCATCCTCACCTTCTTCCCTGGGGAAGTCACAAACACACACTAAGTGGCCATCCTCAGCCTTCTGTTACCCCCACCTCTTTTTTTCTACTGTGTGCCATTCCACAACCTAGGGGAGATGTTAAGTCTAATAAAAAGGCCCCTCCAGACCTTAAACCTGGAAACTGGGAACAAGCAGCCCCAAAAGCTTATCACAACAGATATTCTCAGTGGCAGGGACTCCTCCTCCTGAGGTGGATAAAAACCACACTCAAACAGTGTAGACTGGTCTCTCTTCTCCAATGTGATGTTGGATGTACAGAACTGCCATCTTTCTACCCTGATCTAGAACAGTTTTCATCCATGCAGGGAGACCAAGTGTAATGGGACTTCTTCCTCTGCTCTTTTGGACTGTTATGGTACATAAGTGACAAGAAGTTGTGCCCTTTCTGGACTCTTCATTCTGTACAATAAAGGGATCATTTGCTGAAAGTTTCTGTTGTGCTCCAAACCTGTTCCAATGAGGCAACGTTGTAGTAACTCGCTCCACACTATGATCTATAATTTCCTTTATGAAAGAGACTCCTACCTGCCTCCCAAAATCTGTGCTCCCCCTCTTCCTCACTAATAGAATTATTTGCTCACACAGTTATAAGATACCCTCAATTTTCAGTTCCCCAGTGTACATGCAACTAAGTTCCCTTCATTCTCTATAAGTGATGTGAGTCACTTCTAGGAAGTTCCCTTAAAAGACCTCTCTTAAACCCATTCCCACTGTCTGTAATGGCGATGACCATATCAACCTTGGCAGCCCTAAGTTAACCCACTTTATCTGTTTCCTATTGCTGCTATTAACAGATTATCACAACTTAGTGGCAAAACAATTCAAATGTATTATCTTACAGTTCTAGAGATCAGTTCAAAATCAATCTCACAAGCTATAGTCAAGGCCTGTCTGCAGAGCTGGTTACTTCTGGAGGCGTTAATGGAGAATTTATTTCCTTTCCTTTTCCAACTTTCTAAAATTCTTTGGCTCTGTGCCTCCTTGTTCTATCTTTTCAACCAACAGTGTATGATCTTCAAATGTCTCTCTAACTCTCTGGCCTCTGCATCCATTGTCCCATCTCCTTTTCTGACTCAGCTTCCATCCTCACATTGCCATCTCTGACTCTTTCCTCCTGCCTTCTTTTTACAAAGACCCTTGTAATTACTCTATTTTACATGTTTAACGTAGACTGCAAAAGAGATGGAATAAATGCTATGCTCTGAGACCCCCATTTATGGCAGAGAAGTCTCGCTGTCTCCCAAATCTCTTCTTTCCTTCTTCCACAGTATCTTGGGCCTACCTAGATAATCCAGGATTATCCCATTTCAAAATCCCTAATTTAATTACATCTGCAGAATCCCTTTTGCCGTGTAATGTAACATATTTACAATACGATGTGGACATCTTGGAGAGACCTTATTTGGCCTACAGCTACCATTACCCTAAGTCCCTGAAGAGTCTCACAGAGAAATGCCCCCCAGCAAACCAGAACACTTATCTATTACAAGGCAACTGTTTTTGGTTCTGTGAGTCACTGACTTTGGAATGGTGGTGGTGAAGTGGTCACGTTGTTACATCAACCTAGCCTACCCTGACATATCCATTTTGAAGATCTATGTGCCATGACATAGAATATTTAAAATTGTTGATGTTATTAGTCACACAAACTAATGTTATTTCTTTATGTGTACTCCATTACTCTATAATAATGCAGCACTTACTATGTATTAAATTATTCTTACTGTTTATTTTCTAAATACATTTCTTTAATAAATCCTATTTATAATGAAGAATTTATTTTTTTTTAAAAATGAAGAAAGGAACTTAAGGAAAGAAAATTAACTGTAAAGTGAGACTGTGGTCCTGTATAAGTATCAGAATTGATGATTTTGACCTTTGGGTTCCAGATAGATCATGAGAAAAAAATCCTGCCAGTTATTCTCTAATTTCATACTGTGTGCTCCATCTGTTAGCCCATTTGTTTTGGTTAGGGGTTTCTGGTCTGGTTTACTCTCCATTGCTTCACAGAGACAAAATTTAACTGTTACACCCTATATTTAAGGTATGTAGGAAGATGTATGTTAAAAGAATCCAAGAACAAAATATAATCAAGGAAAATAAGACATTAAAATCTAGACTAACAATTTTATATTTTTTGAAAAACCAGAATAATCAAGAAGTTTTAAGTTTGGAGGGCAGATATTGAGGGCTTATTTATTGATTTTACGTTTAGGTTGGAATTCAGATCCAGCGCATTTATCTGAAAACTACTGAGTTAATAAAGAAAGCCTGTAACAACACTGGAAACGGTATCTGGTTTACTTAGCCAGTCCCTAAGAGGCAATTAGATTTGGCTTTAATACTTTCTAAGTGTCTCATTCAAAATTATGAGTTAGGCAACAAAGTCATTGTTTCAAGAGCTTAGAGAAAATTTCCACAAATATGTACTGTGGACAAACAAGGACAAACAAATAAAACAAAGGAAATACACATCCATTCTACAATGAGAGGTTTTGAATTTTCTGTATCTTACACATTTCCTAGCGAATAGGAAGTCCTCCATTAATTAATGATGAACTAGTGACCTGAACAGAAACAGTATAGTTAAATTCATTATGTTCACTATAACAATGACTAAATCATAGGAGAGCAGATTAAAGAGGCTATATAATTATTCATGCTCTTTGCTATTCATTATAGCAGTGTCTACAGGGTTCTGGACTCACTTTATGTTCTGCCACTTCATGGCAGTTATGTGGTTGAAATACAAATGGCATGTATCAGAGCATTTAGAATAGAAACACAATTCAAAAGGAGAAGTTGCACATTTTTCTGCCATCATTCTACAATGGTCATTGTTTTAAAAGGACTTCCAACAACACTATCCATAAAACTATAGTCCTTGATGCTTTTTCTCTCTTTTAAAACATTCCTCCTCCAGTGACAGAATTAATTTACACATGCTGGTGAGTCATTTAAAGTGCAAAATATATTTTATTGGACAAAGGAAATCTATAGGTATAAAATATGTTCCAAAAGGAAATCTTTTTGTATTAAATATTATCAGACCAAGAGAATGACAGGTATAGTGGGATATAAAAAACTAACTAAGCTTTGTCCATTACTGGAATCCAGCAGTGGCATTTACAACAGATAGAAGTGGGGAAAGGAAAGAAGTCAAGAAGGAAGATATAATGATGCTTGACCGGGAACTGGTGTGTTGACTCAAGTCCAAGGATTCCCATCTGAGCTCCATGGGGCTGCAAGTCAAGGTCTCTCTTTGTCTGTGAATACACAGTTTTGCTGCCCAAATGAAAATGTGTCCTGAGGACCGAGAAAAGCACAGCTTTGGTACCCAGAGCATGTGCAGCATGGAAGGCTGTGTCATGATTACAGAGCCTTGGCACAAATTCCAATAACTTCATAGAGATTACTAGCTGCAGTGGTTGTAATCAGGGGACCTAAAGTGACTTTGTTATTTGTAATCATCAATGAGAGGAACTAGAATCGAGGAACATGGTGGTTTCCAATGGTGGAAGAAAGATTCTTCATAAGTTCAAAAAAGATATGACCAAGGAATTCCAGAAATAACAGGCTGAGAGTTTGAGGAGAACTGTCCATCAGATAGTAAATAGATCGAGGTATGTATTGACACATTTGTTACCATTAAAGGTAACTTCTTTTGTAGATTAAACCTGAAGAAACAGAAGTTATATTGGTAAATAAGCATTTCAAACTAGTTTTGTCAATCAACATTTTCACAGATTTGTTATTTTGGGTATTTTTAGCCTTAAGTTAGCTAGAAGTTCTAGTTTTATCTCTCAGAGATTTTCTATACTTTCTTGATAATTTACTCTTATTATTCTTATTTCTACTCCCAAAGTGCCAGCTTTCTCTAAGCAAATTTGTGCAACAGTAAACACACACACACACACACACCTTTTTTGGGTCTTATATCTAATACTTGATGCTTCTTCCCATCATCTCAGAATAGGCAATCCTTCCCATCTACACAGAACAGGCAATTTTAATTCAACCTCTGTGTTAAATCTCATCTCCAGCCTTTTTTATATCCTTGTACAAATTTTGAGAGTGGATTCTACATACCACTCTTGAGCCTTTTTTGGCTATATATCTGCTACTGTAATTAATGTATTTATTTTCCAGTTTCCCCAAACAATAAACTGCTTCAATCATTCTGCCCACGTCCAGTTTTGTTACAGTTTTAATTCTCCCATTTCCTCATGAGAGTTTCTTCTCTCCTTGTATTAGTCAGGGTTCTCTAGGGAAACAAAACCAACAGGAGATAACTGCAAATAGTATGAGATTTTATAAAATTGTCTCTCGCAACCATGGGGGTACACATGTCCAAATTCTGTAGGGCAGGCTGCAAACCAGGGGCTCCGATGAAGGTCCTTGATGAGTTCCCCAGCAGACACTGGCTGTCCGAAGTAGAGATGAGAATTCTCTCTCTGAATGCTGAAATCACTTCCCCTTTTAAGGCCTTCACCTGATTGGATGAGATGTCACTCATTGCTGATGGCAACCTTCTCAGTTGATTGTAGATGTAACCAGCCATAAATGCAATCAACTCAGTGATGATTAAAATCCATGAAATGCCCTTGCATAACAATTAGCCCAGCACTTGCTTGACCAAACAACTGGGCACAATTATCTGGCCAAAATCACACATTAGCTTAACCATCACATACCTCTTCACATCTCTCTTGGGCTCCTCAAATACTAACTGATCCCTCATAAATCCAATCATCACTGAAGCTTTCTGCTTCAAAGCACATCACCTGGCCTTATTGATTTATGTTATAAGGATTCATTGAATCCTTGAATTCATTAACTAATCCCAGGAATGCAGAGCAAGAAGTTGTAGAGGGTGAGTTGATGATGTATAACAGAATTATTGCTGTCAGCACAGATGTGAAGGCAGAGCTGGAACAGCATGTGTTAAGAGTATTAGGTGAGAGAGAACACTAAATATTCTAAGGACTGTGAAATCAGTAAGAGTAGAATACAGACAATTTGGTGACCTCAGATTGGGCTACAGAGAGAGGCATGTACTGGATGTCATGGGCCTTGCTGGCTTTGCTAATAAAACTAGGCTTTACCCTAATGGAAGCAGAAAGGCACTGAAGAATATTTATAAAAGCACGTGTGTTACCCCTTCTATGTCCCATAACACTTTGTTCTTACCATTAAATCAGAAACTCATTAAAGAAAAAAATACCTGTCTTACTTAAAACAAGTAATACTTGTTTTTCTTTCCACTAAAAACAAGTTTCCTCAATAAATGTTTCTAAGAAGAATAAGTACATGAATGAATGAACCAAATCTGAAGTGCTTGTAATACCCTGATTTTATATTCGTTACCCACCTATTTAGGTATTGATGATTGACTACTATTAAAAAACATTCTGTATTAGCTCATGTCCAGCCTCACTTCCTCTTGGCCCACACTTTAATCCGCTGTTGTGGTAGCAACAAGGTGTGCCCAGGGGTAACGTGAGTGCACCTCACTTCAGTGGAACTGCATATCTCTCAGTTTTGTTCCAGAGCTTCTCTGCTACTGCTGTTGCATGGGACAGCTGCTTGTGAACCCACTTGGCCATTCTGACACAAGAACATACCTGGAGGGCAACAGACTGTGCCCCAGAAGGGGCACCCTTTAACCAGTGGCAGTGGGGGCTGATGGATAAGTACTCTTCTTTTCTGTTGCTCAGCGTGATAACACTGAGGTGCATCCTACAGACCTTAGTGCCCATTGCACATCATGGTTATCACCTCATTAAGCACCCTTGCATTGGCATTTCCTCTTTCCCTGTTTCAGTCTTTCCAGTATCCCACTCCTATTCTTTGAATCATGTTCCCCAATTAACTACCTGCATGAAGCACTTTTCTCAGACTCTGCTTTTGAAGTAACCTAAGACAAATTTTATGATCATACTTTCACCCATTCTTCAATAGTGTTTCATTTCTTCTTCCTCAGGTATTTTTATGTTTTTGTTCTTTATGCCTTAGGTTGACCAATGGCCACACTTTCTCAAATACGCTGTCTGACATCAAATCTCTCAGCTTCTTAAGGCCGCTTATGCTTACTTAGGAAGCTGTGATTCCTTTACATTTTAGGCTATCCTCGATTATTTCTCTAGGGAAATTAATTTCTCCCACATCATCTTTCATTAGAAATGGTGTAGTGAAAAAGAGAGATTCAAATATTATTTTTTTGCTGTAAGTGGGGCCATGAAGAATGACAGGAAGAACATGGACTATAAAGTTAGGAGACTGGGGCTCCTTCTAAATTCTTCATTCACCAGCAATGTGATTCTTGGGCAAATCATTCAACTTCTTCACATTTCCTTACTTAAATAGGAATTCAAATACCTGCTATGCCCACTTCAAATTGCCACACTGAATCTATGCCTATCCTAGAAGTTTTAAAGTACTGTACAATTTTAGATGTAATTATTACAAAAATATATAATAATGTGTCCTTAAAACACAAGCTCTAGGTCAGCTGCCTTTGCATTATAACCCCCTCTTCCCAATATGTAGGATTTCTTTTGTCATGTTTGTTCGCCTGTGACTGGCAAGCAATTACAGTGAGTAATTCCATTTTAGGAGAAGATAATAAAACGTGATATCGTAACTGCCCACAGAGCCTCAAAAGTATTTATGTTTCCTCTAATAACCTGGTGTGATGCTGTTAATCTTGACAGAGGCTGCCTGGCAGGTGCTGGGGAGCTGAATCTTCATATTCTCTCACTGTTTGCTGACTCTTCCACAGGGAGGATTCTAAGCTATTAAAATGCAATGGCCTTGCTCTATTTTTAATTACATTTAGTTTATTAGAGACACAATCAGATGCATAACAAATACTGGGAACAGACTTTTCTCCATTACCTGAATGAAGGCCTGGAACATTTTTATCATTTACAAAATGGGTCATGGGGAGCCATTCCTTCACCCAGAGAAGTTAAACAATTTAAAGGAGTAAGAGAAATGTATTACCTCCAGAGGAACTCAATTCTTCATTGATAATTTCCCAGTCGATCCAGTTAACCTTTTCATTCTAAAACTTGTCATCATAAACTTCATGTAAATAAGTAAATACCTGCAGGGTAACCATCACGATGGAAACTCCAAACTTCTCTCTTCATTATCAAATACAGATTCATCATAAAGTAACCATAAACATGTAATGTATAAAATTTCCTTTAAAAGAACTCTGCTGGTTGTAAGGTATCAATAAACATAATTCTCACAGTTCTGAAGAAAATAGGCTGTGTTCCTTGGCTGACCAAATCAATCCAGTTCCTTTCAATACTCAGTATTACAAAACCTGTAATTTCATATGTTATTATGTGCAAATAGAATTTAAGAATGCCTTCTATTTTATGTATAAAGGTATATACCACAGTAGAAGAAAAATATATTTTCCACATTTTTCATAAAGTTGTTTTCCAAACCCATTTGTGAACAGAGTCTATATTTTGGGCAAAAGGCCATTATCATTAATCACCCAAAGCAGCTAGAACATGACAGGGTGTGAAATGTAGATTGTCTTTTTTTTCCCTCCCCTTCTATTTGAGAGTGGGATTGTGTTATTGTTTCCAAACACTGTGTAGGACTATTGCAATATTTAGGGCACAGATGGAAATAGGGCAAATGGTAAAAGGAAGTTTCAGAGAAAGGGCCAGGTAGGAGTGCTGGTTTTGAAACTATCAAACATTAGGTTTGTGTGCTTATTTTTTATTTGTTTTGTTATATGTAAATGCAACTTGAGGGAATAATTTGCTTCCTCTTTAATCCCTAGGAATTCCTCTTTAACAAATAAAGTCATTGACCACCCAGTATGTGAAGTGGAATTGTACTTGAAATAGGGAAAAATTTATTATTTATGAAGGATTTAATTATATGTTCCCACTATAGAAAAGCTGAAAAAATATTCTTGTGTATGATCAGATTTTTGGTTCTCTTAGATATGATTTCCTCTGGATTTTGTAGAAATGTTCTGTTCTGTTTTACTTCATCTTCTTCCAATCTTTAAGAACCAAATGACAACAAATGATAAAAAAAATTTGAGGTAAGAAGAGAAAAAGAGCAAAACAAACAAACAAAAAAGATATGGAATACAGAATACATTTGCCATAGCTTCTAATCATTCAAAATCAATTAATACATATTCTTTAAGAATAGCATCTACTATGTACCAGGCATTGCTTTAGCCGCTGGAGATAGAGCAGGGAAGAAAACAGAGTCCCAACCCTTGAAGAGCTTACAGATTCATGGAGAAGAAACACAGCGTAGGATAATTACATTATGATTAGTGTTGCAAAGGATAAATAAAAGGCACTATGGAAGTGTGTAACAGTTTAAGTGAGATGGGCAGGGTTGGAGTCAAGGAGGGGTTCAATGAGAAAATTACATTTAAGAAGACCTGAAGGGTAACTAGGAATTGCCAATATAAAGAGGAGTGGTGAGCAAATGAGTTCTCAGATGATGAAGTGGCTCATGTGAAGGCCTTGAGAGGATAAAGAGAAAGCCATCTTGATATTCTGGAAGAAGGCCAGCATCTACAGTTTAAGGTTCAGCGACCTCAGGTGAGACTGAAGAATTAGGAGTAGGCAGTGGCCCAGATCACACAAGGCTCTCTTGGTCACTTTATGTATTAGGGTCTTTGTAAGGACAATGGAAAATGATTGAAGGCTTCAAGTAGAGGGGCGATTAAATTAGATTTTATACAGATTACTCTGGCCTCATTAAAGGTTAGAGAGGAAGGCCACAATAGCTACATAGATTCCTGTTAATGAAGAACAGCAAAAATCTCCAACTCTACAATGTCAGGGATGAATTTACAGAGAATCACAAACTTTGATATTATAATTTCCCAAGTTTTCTCTAATCTGTGCAAAGTGATGGTGGCTTTGACAAGGATGTTCAGGGAAAATAGAGATAAGTGCACAGATTGAAAATATATTAATGGGACTGAAAAATATGACTTAGTGTTTGTTTGAATATGCGGGGTGAAATAGTGGGAAAAGACTAGAATATTCCAGATTTCACACTAAGTTTCTAAGTGCCTTTTGATGACTCCTGAACAAGAGCTTGCTTGGAGTAATTTTAGTGTGTTTAGACTTGCAAATAGTAAAAAAGAAAATAAAAGATATTTTCCAGCCCTCGTAGGAATTAGTTTAATCTCTGAATCCATATTCTACAAAGAAAAAGGAGACACTTTAAATGGCAAATGCTATAGCACTGATTTTTATGTGTAAAACAAATCTTGAAAAAAAAAGAGCATTGGTATGGGCTGAATTGGTCAGAAAAGGAACATTATGGAAATCATGTCATCAGAGCTGTGCGTTTGTGGAATGGTGGCTTTTGGAATGGAAGTTTAAGCAAAGGGCAATAGGCAGCTATGCTTAATTGAAGTACTTCAAGTTGAAGGAGGAAGAACAGTGAGCAAATTTGGCAGATACTGGATGGCCTTCAAAGCTAGAAATAGGGGCTTAGACTTGATGTAGGAGATATTTTAAGGAATGATTGTAGCACAAAATTAGATGTTACTGCTGATGGTAGTAAGTGATAGGCTATATTGAAAGGCAGAAGATAAGATTGAAGGCAGAGAAAGTAGCCAGTATGGCAGTGACAATATTCCATGCATAAATCAACACAGCTCTGGACAACAGAAATGTTAGTGGAAATGAACAGGAAGTATGTGTTTTATTTTACTTTATTGTGAAATATTTCAAACAGTTGAGAATGCAGAATAAAATAGTGAGCATATACACACCCACCACCCAACTTTATCAAATCTTACTATGTTTTATTTGCTTTAGAAAATTTTTTAAAAAAATTTTCAAAGAACACATAACTAATATTCCATGTGCCTTTCTCAAAAGGTAAATAATATTATGAACTGAGTGTTTACCAATTCTATGCATCTATCTACATTTTACTACATATTTAGATATCAACATAATTTAATGTCTTGCTGGATCTTGTATTTTATATAAATGACAGAAAACCCTATTTATTTCTGTGTAACATTCTTTTCTCTCAACACTATATATATGACAAGTAGCCATGTACATAGATATTTGTTCTCTTTAGGATTTTACATTACAAGTATAATATGATTTAATTTACATTCTTGGTTGATAGGCATTTAGGATTTTCAGTGTTGGCTATTAAAGCAATGCCATAATAAACATTCTTGTATCTCCTTATATATAATTCCTTATGTACTTTCCCTAGGTATGTGTTTAGAAGTACAATTTGATGGTAGAATGGTAAGAGCATCTGTTAAGTTATAGTTAAATCTTGCTAAATCATTTTGTATATAATGAGATGATTCATGTTTTATCTTTTAATCTGCGATTATGGGATATTACAGTAATAAATTTTGGCATAATTAGAATCATTGCATTTCTATTAAAACATGAAAGACACCATATTTTTACTTACCACATAATTAACTCAGTAATATTTATGTAGAAATTTTGCATCTATAAGAAAAGTCATCTATAATGCTTTTTTTTCACTGTCTTTGCCCAGTTTTGGCATAAAAGTTATAGAATTCTTGTAAATGAGTTTAGATAGCTTTACCTCTTTTTCATTCTCTGAAATATTTAAGCATAAAATGAGAGATTTTATAAAAATTGCTTACAAAACTACCAGTACTTGATGTCCTGGGGAATGGGCAGAAGAATGCTTAATTGTTAACATGGATATTTCTTTTAGGGCTACTGGTTTATAAATTTTCAATTTATTTTTGGGAACCAAATTTTTTTCCTAGAATATTATCCATGTCTTCTAAGGTCTTACATGTGCCAGCATAAATTGTTCTTTATCATCTCTTGTGGTTTATTGCATCTGCATCTCTTCTGTGTATGTACTTAAAGCCTATCTTTCATTCTCAATATTGCTTATTTATGACTTTCAACTTTTCCTTAATGTCTTGCTAGAGATGTGTCACAAAAGACATAGCTTTTAATTTTAGTTTTATTAATGTTCTATTTTGTTCCTTTGTGGCTTTTTTTTTTCATAGTATAAATTTATGCCCTTAATGGTATTATTCTTTTCTTCTTCTTTCCACTTTTTTCTTTAGGATTACATTTTGTTTGCATGTGTTGAAAATTTAATCCATTTATTGTTCCTCTGTTTATTTTTCTTTAAAATTTTATATTTATTAAATTAACAAATTTAATTTGCCTACATTTATTTTTTTACTAGTTTTCTTAAGTAAGTACATTGACGCCTATCAATTTTTATATAAATGCCTGTAGCCGTGGGGTAATTTGATATAATTATGAATTCCAAAAATATAATTGGATCATGCTTGTAAACTGATCTGTTAATATGGGCATGATTAAGTTAGGGTGTTGACTGGGCCACATCAATAGGGCATTGAGCCCCACCCCTTGGTGGGTGGGGGAAGAAAATATAAAAGGCATCACAAAGAACAGAGCTGCAGCAGTTTTTGAGAAGCATTTTTGATGTTGGAGTTTTGATGTTGGAGAGAAAGCCCCAGGAGAAGAGAAATGAGCTGTTCGCCTGATAGTCTACAGCTGACCTTGTGGAGGAACCAGAGGAGCTAAGCCTGGAGAGAAACGCAGCCCCGGGAAGAGAGGAACCCAAGAAGCCTGAACCCTGGCAAACGTCGGCAGCTGTCTTGCTCCAACACGTGGCAATGGACTTTGGTGAGAGAAGAAACTTAACGCTTTATGACCTGGTATCTGTGGACTTCTACCCCAAATAAATACCCTTTATAAAGACCAACCCATTTTTGGTATTTAACGTTAGCACCCCTTTGGCTGACTAATACTGTACCACTCTGCTTTATCTTTCTAATCCCAATATGCAATATTTCCATTGCCATTCTGCTTTAAATGTTGCATAAATTTCATCAATATTTCTTTATTTGATCTTTGAGTTCATTTACAAGTATGAACAGTTTCTAAATGTTTGGCAGTTTGTTTATATTTTTATGCTCCTTTCTTAAATTAGAAATCAATTAAATTTAGCCCTGTGGTCACAAATCCCATCTTGATTATGTAGATTCTCTGAATTTCTTGTGCAGCACATTGGATCCATCAAAGATGTGGACAAAATGAAAAAGGAGTACAGAATATTGGCATAAAAATAGTAGAAATTATGGTTTCCAGATTTGGACTGTGTAGGAAGGAAAATGAAAATGTTACCGAGAGACCTGTAACAAGAATATAAAGGATTCAAAAGACTGGGAGGTGTCCAGAGAGCAGGAATAGCAAAGGCAATCTACACATGAAAGACGGCTTCAAGATGGCAAGCAGATATAGCGATACTGTATGAAGCAGTTTGAGAAGGAGCTTTCAAAGCAAGAGGCAAGATCCCGCCTTAGGACATAAGTAGAAAACTCTGCAATGTG
>JAQZBX010082141.1:0-13570 GCA_029593785.1 Cabassous unicinctus | reverse complement strand
CTTTCTGCCCTCAATAAGCTCTCAGTGAGTAAGTAAATAAAGTACCTTAGTCTGCCTATGTGAGATGGACGAGGCTGAAACTTAAAAAAGGTTTTAAGAATTAATAGGAATTTCAGCAGGATTAAAAGGAAGGTATTTCAAGGAGAGGTACCAACAGACTAGGGTATATAGGTGAGAAATGCTGCTCCACCAGAGGAATTGTTCAGACAAAATGGATAGACAGCGAAAATGCAAAGGAGGGTAAGAACAGTAGGAAAGGAAGGCAGAGAGGAAGGCAAAGGATTTAATGAGCAGCCCTATAGGCCAAACTAAGTAGTTTATTTGAACTTTATACACAGCTATCAGAAACTACAGGAAAATTTCAATTTGAGGAGTGATCAAATTAGTTTAATTTAGTTTAGTTTTAATTGATCTAGTGACAACAGTGCCTGATTAGATATATATGTATACATATGTGTATGTGGGTGGGGATGGAGCAAAGGAGTAAACCAAGAAGTCAATGATGACTCCCATAGGTGCCTGGGTGCTGTCAATGTTAGGGTGAGGTGCAAACTTGAGGGTGCAAAGAAAACTGTTGAGTTTGGTTTTACACCTTACAGAAAGTCTTTCAACTTATGGGAAATCTGAATGAAGATGTTGAGTCACTAGTAAGCTTCATATATCTATAGCTTTGGAGAAGGGTCTGAGTTGGACATTAAAGCTTGAGAATCATAGCATGAAAGTGGGGTTGACACCAAGGGCATGATAAGATAACTCCTAGGTTTTTGGTAGAGGTGGTGGGTATCTTTGTACCAATCTCTGATACTCCTATCATCTGCTGCACATACCCTTAGCCACTTTCTGAGAAAAGCTGCCTAGGTCTCCCTACTTTGTACTATGAGACCCTACTACCTTGGCCAGGACAGATCGAAAAATGGATCAGGGAGCTTGATCCAGAGGCAGCTATTGATAGGCCAGTCAGAGACTTATGACGTGGCCCTACACAAGAGCTCTGCCCACAACCCCAAGTCCATTATAGAAGAATTTTAAAAAAAGAGTTTTTTTGATATGAACAAATTCACTGGCCTTTAACCAATTACCAATACTGCCTTAATTTTTCCACCCATACCTCTAAGACACTACCACATCAGACAGAGAGGAAAAAGGTTGTATCTCTTAAACTGTGCAGTTTTTAACCATTCCCTTTCACGTAGCATTACTCTAAAAATATCACAGGACTGAAAATAAAACAAAGAAAGGAAGCATTTTCACTATGCCTCCCAGCGTTTTCAATAAGTCCCACATATCTAATTCACCTTCTTCATGAACTCCAAATGATCCACACAATAACAAAATTAAGTTTTTAAAAAAGTATTCTTTTTTAGAACAGCAAAACCACTACTGAGGAAATGAAACGAAAAACAGGAAGTGATTTATTATACAGCTAGAAGCATTTCAACCAAAGCTCAGCCAGCTGAAAACAGGTCATATACTTGGGAGATGTATAAAATTTTGCATAATTTTTAAAAATCATCATAATTTCAGGTATGATAACCTACCAAAACTGAGCAATGTTGTCTGACAACAATCTCTTCAGAACCCAGGAGTTCTTCATTCCAAACTGCACTACTCAAGTTTTTCAATTCTCTCTGAACATTCCACTAAATACTTCAGCCCTCCTAAGGACACTAGGATACCATGTGACCAAGGGTTACTATACATTTTTTACCCAAATAGTTTTTATTTAAATCTACCAAATCTAAATAATTCAATCATTCTACCATCTAACCTTAAAAATTAAGCTTTTCTTTCCCTCTTCCTCTTTGCTCTCCCTCTTTTTATTCTGGGGTTCTTAAGAGATGGACTGGATGGAGTGTTTATGAACCTACAGGGACTCCTGGAGAGCTTAGAGCAGTCACCAGATTTTTAAGAGTCAATAATTCCTGAAAGGTTAAGACCAGTTCTACAGACTTGGTCACCTAAGGATATTTCTTAGCCTGACATCATTCAAGCTAACAAAGCTCTGTCCAATCAATCTCTTCAGGTTTTTCTGGAGTTTTTACATATTCAGAAGGATTGAAAAAAAAAAAATCAGTCACAACATTAACTCTTTCCATAAGGATGGATGCTGCTGGGAAGCAGGTTTTCGTTTTGGGGTTTGTTTTTTTTTTTGTAAAGAAAAAAAAAAAATGAGAAGCAGCAAGAGTTGGTCAAACCATCACTAATATCCTAGGATTTATCATTCAGAGCTGAACTGCAGAGTTTCTCCCTCCTGACAAATTTATCAAGACAGAATAAATATCATTTTAAAATCCCAGTGATTCATTTGAAGCCTGCCTTAACCTGGGAGAGTTGGTTACTTTTCTTGTATCTTATAAAGTACCAGAAAAGAATTTGAGGATAGTTGTTTAGGTTCCTTCTGTGAATGAAGCATTAAATACAGAAAGAGAAAGCTCTATGACTAACTAGAGATCTTTATCATATTAGTTTGTCAAAATCATGACTAGCTCTAAAGTACACAGTTCAACTAGTTTTTTTTGTTTAGTTTAGTTTTTGGTTAACTGGTTTGGTACATAACATTTCCTTTATGTCTATAATTCTATTCGCCCCAAATACTGCAAATAGGGTAAACAACCAAATCCTCAAATGTGAGTCAAGCAGTTAGTAAACGCCTAGAGGCAGCGTCGGAGAAAGGATAATGACAGTGATCAGGTTGCTGGGAGGGGACGGGTCTATTACCCACGGACGCCACCTTTACACCTGTTCTTAGGGATGCGTTAATGACCAAGCTCATCAGACCAAGATGAGGAAGTAAATAGTTCCGGTGCTGCGGCGTGCTGGGCAGGCCCCGGGGTCGGCAGCGGGTGCCCACCCGGTCGCCCTGAGCTGCGGCCTGCATCTCCCCGGCAGGCGGCGGCCTCGCGTAGATCGCGAAGCCGGGAGCAGAGCCACGAGCGGCGACGGACGCGGGAGACCGTGGCTCCAGGCCCCCTCCCCGACCCTCTCTGTCCGTGTCGGCAGCCGCCTCCCGTCCTGCTCACCCGGGCTCTTCAGGTTGTAGCGGGTCTCCATGGCGGGTCAATGGACCGGCTCCGGTCTCCCAGCCCGCCGCCGCCTCCCCTCCGCGCGGAAGCTCTCGCCGTCTCAGCGCGGCTCGGGCCAACTGGGCCTGCTGAGGAGAGCTCCGCAAGCGCCGCCCAGCCGCGGCCGGGACTGCAGGCGGGCGGGGCGATGAGGCTGCGGACGAGGCGCGGGCTTTGCGATGGCACCGCCTCCTCCACTGCTCCCCAGCCTCCCAGAGGGCCGGGCAGGCGCCGGCGCCGGCCGGGGCGTTGCTGAGCCGGGCGCCGGAGCTGGAGGTCAGCGTCCTGGTCTGGTCGCGGGCCCAACCCCACCCGGGCCGTCCAGCCTGCGTCACCCGCCCTCGCTCGGGTTTTGTGAAGTTGCCCTGACGTGGCAGTCACTTCGTGGCGGTCGGGCAGCGTGGATAGAGGTCCCTGTCACCCCGCAGCCGCCGCCCGCCCCGCCAAGCCCGCTCGTGGATCTGAACAAGCGGGCAGAGCCCTTGTGGTCCTCCAGCCCCGGACCCCCGGAGGCCGACCCTCCACCGGTTCCATCCTGGGTCCCCAGGCGCTCGCGAGTTTTACCCAGGAATGGCGCGGCCGGAGGCGGCCCCGGCCTTACCCGCTGCAGGGCTCGGAGGCCGCGCCGGGTTCCATCGACAAAGCTGCCCTGCAGCCCAGCTGCCCGCGCCCTGGACCGCGGTGTCTGTAAAGTGCTTTCTTTTTAGTGCCCAAGGCTGTTTCTTGTGTAGTTAGGTGGGGAAGGGGGAAAGGAGCCAAAAGGGAATTGAGTAGCATTTTTATAAATCTTTTTTTTTTCCACAGAGAAAGTGATTAGGTCAAAGACTCTGTTTAGGCATTTTAAGAGATTTTTTAAAAAGAATTAAAACCTGTCAGAAAAGAAAACTTGAGGGAATTACACTGAATTTGGGAGGAAGCATACAAATGTGAAACATTAAACTTCGAAGGACACACTTCAGTCTTCATTGTGAAATGAGTGTGATAGACAGGACTGTGGGTTCAGAAAGTTGGATTTATTAACTCAGGCCAGGAAAGGAGGTGGGGAGATTGTCAATCAGGTTGGCAAACTTTATTTTATTGTATAAAAATAGAAAACTTTTTGATTTATTTTCAACATCACTGAGCTATTATTGTTAAAGTTAAGAATCTATACTGTGTTGAGTTCTTGCTATTCGAATTGTACCAGAAAGGGAGTGAAAGTAGGGGGAAGGAAGGGGAAGACAGCTCACATAAAAGTAGATGGTATCTTTTAAACCATTTCATGTTTTCTGAAAAGTAAACTGATAATCCATTTGGTTGAGGTACACAAACAAGATCAAACACCATCTTGCTGGCTCAACTCCTCTGGGTCACTCCTTAGTCCTGAGAGTGTAGATAGTGGGTCTCTTTCCCAGGGTAGACGACCTTGTCCTGGGCAGAGTCCAATCAATCTTAAAGAAAAGTAATATAATTTGTAAACGGAGCATTCATTAAAAGGACATTTAAAACCTTAGAGGTGCAAAATTTAATTTTATTAAACTGATTTTATCCCCCTCTTCTTTTCACAATCAATTTTCATTCTTTCTCCCTCACACTTTTTCTATTGAATCTTTAAGTCATCTAACATCTGACATCCTCTCTTGGACCACCCACTCTAAAGCCCCAGGTTTATTTCTCCTGTGTTTGCAATGGTCCTTACAATACAGAGGCCTGTGAAGTGTATTAGGGTTTGCATCTGACAACTGAGGAAACTAAAAGTGCTGGAAGCATTAGGAACCCTTCCATTATTCAGCCTTCAGGTCCATCAATCAGGCCCAGAACACAATTGTCCTCTGGGGCTCTCCTTTTAGAATGTTTGCTTTTCTTTATTTTTACAATCCACCACCACCAAGTCTCTCCTTGAGGCTCTTCTCCCTACTGCCCACACCCCAAGACTGGCTCAGTAGAACTACAGCCTCATCTTCCTTGGTTAAAAAACAAACAATAAAATCTATTCTGACAATCTAGTTATGGGCATATATCAAAGTTTTTATTACAATATTGTTGCAAGGGCAAAGGCCTCTAGCAAGCCAATTCAAAGATTTTTCTCTGCAGACATTTGCAGAGAAAAGAGTAATTAGTATGTATATATATGACTAATTCTATTGAAAGTCCTCTAGATTCTTAGCTGACAGGTAGGTTTCCCAGAATATTTAAGTTTATGCAAAAAGTGCTCATATTTGATCAGGAACACTTATTACTTCAGGCAAAAAGTGTTCTACCCAGGTCAAGTTTGGAATAATTTTTCTTTAACATTTGTAGTCCTAAAGAAAAGGCCTTTTCATTTTAAGTTTTTTTTTTTTTTTTTTTTCCTGAAAACAACTTGGAGATAGCAAAAATTACAAAAGATAAAAGTTTTAAAAGTTTCAGAATTTTAAAAACATCTTAGGACCACAATCTTTGACCTCTTTTCCTTAGATAGTAACCAGAAGCCCTTTGAAGAGTGCAGGTCACTCCCCTACTGCCATTTGCATCAGGGAGCAAGGCAAGTACTGCTTTTGATGTACTGTGTTGTGTGTACATGCGCTGTATTAGATACTTGATATATAACAATTCACATATTCTTCATAACAGCCCTGGCAGAGGCACATATTATTCATACCCATTTTACAGATAAAGACAATTAAGGTCTCAGAGAAATCAAGCAATTTGCCTAAGTTCTCAGTTTTTTTTTTCAACTACAAGTTCTCATGCTTTGAGCATATATATATTTTTTAATCATATTGATGAAAGGAAATTTTTCTAGCTTTTGATTATTAGTTGCTTTGGTTTGAATACTCTGAAATCCCATTTTACAAAGGGGTTCTTTTAAGTTTCAATGCTTACTCAAGTCTAACACTTAGCTAGAAAGGAGAAATCCAGTTCTTCTAACTGAAACCTAGGTTTGTTTCTGCTTCGCTAAAAAGGAACCCAGCTGTCTTAAATCACACTGTCTGTTTTCCACCATTTGAAAAGAGGGATATGCTTCTCAGAAGCTCAGAGCTATTCCTGAAGCAAACACTTCAAATATTTAGTCTTCAGCATTTAAAATTTTTCTTCTTTTCTAAAATGATTTTTTTTTCTTGATCATAAAAGCAAAACATGATTGTTCAGTATGTGGAATATGAACAAAATGCAAATCTTCCATAATCTTACTGCTCAGAATGGCCATGATGTATTTACCTGTAGCCTTTATTTATAAAGCATAGGTATTTTAACAGAGTTGAATTTCCACTGTATATACCTTTTTGTACTAAAAATATGTCAGCTAATTGGATTACTTGTTTTCCAAGTAGTAGTGCTGCTAACACTTTGAGAATAAATTGGCTAATTTTACATCGTCTTTCTAAATACAATTTAAAAAGAAAACACGTTGGGAAACCAAGTATGGGCTTTATTGTAAACATTTTATTAATTGCTTTGAATATAATAGTTTTGTTTCCTCAGAAAAACAAACCCACCTGCTATGTTTTTCCTATTGTTTTTTCCCATTGGAATTAATTAATAAGTAACATGGGAATAATTTTCTAAGAGGATTTAGCTAGTAATACTGTATTGGAGGTGCTGGTTATATCATCAACATGGGCATAAATTTAAACTTTGGTTCCCTGAACAAAAATATCAGAAGCAAAGGAGCTCTTTGTTTCTTGCAAGCTCCACCTTATTGCAATGCAGGTCTAAACAGTTTTTTTGGCAGCCAGCCAAAAGATCCAAAAGGGAAAATGCTTCTTTGTATTTTCTTTTTCTGCTGATATGTTCAAGATGACTGTCTTACCTGCTCCTTCTAACTGAATCCAAAAAAAATCACTTTTCTACTACTGTATAACAGAAGAAAATATTGAGAGACATCAAGTTAGCATTTTTGAAACCCAGTGGAGTTAACAGGTTCCTTAAACCAGATGACTCACACTGCACTAGTTCTCATTTAAAAGGACTTTTCCTATTAATAATCAACGAAGCTGTTTTCTACTGCAACACTACATAGTTGCTTGTGAAATTTTTTACTGTAGTTTTAATTTTTGTTTTTCTTGGAGACCTATTTTTCTATCATAGCTTTGAATAATCTGACATATACCCCAAAATTATCTTGGTATTTAGGATGGGGGTGGGGGGAACCCTTTGGTATTGTGCTTTTTTTGCTTCATTTGTATGGACTACACTTAATCACTGTTTTCATAATTTAAAGGTACTTTTAAAATTAGTAACCAAGGTTACACTACTCATCATTCTTACTTCTTAGTTCTGATGAACTGATGGGTTTGACAAGAGTTATTTCATTTTCTAAATTTTAGTTCTAAAGGAAACACCTGCAACGAAGATAAAACTGTTATTCATGGGTCAATGGACACGTGCTAGCAGACAGCTGTGACACCGTGCCTTCTCCTCTCTCCTTCTGAGTCTTCTCCTAATTGTCCCTTTACCAACCTATGCCTTTTTTCTTTTTTTGTCCCCATATCCTGTCACCCCAATTTGTCCTTCTCTGAAGCCCCTCTTAGCCACCTGCTGATTGATGAAACTTGCTCATCTACAAACTAGTCTGAATGGCTTAGAATTCTGTTCCCCACCTTGAGAGCAGTTTGTTTCTATTCACTGGGAAAATGCAAAATGACAAAAAATTGCTATGAATTCAGTAATACTTTTAGACAAATCTGTATTTTATTCATCACTATAGCATCCACAAACTTCAAAAAATAATTCATAGATATGTGAATCATTCTTCAGTCTACACACAATGCTCAGTGCACACATGAATTATGAACTTCTTACAGTAATCCTGCAGGCCAATAGGGCATTTTGGCAATATTAATAACATCTTTAGAACAAACAACCCTATATTGCTTCCCATTAAAATCCAATTTAAAATTATAGGCAAACTTTGAATGATAACCAAGCCATCAACTTCTAAAGCAATCCTGGACTTTCCTACAATTTATTCTTTTAGCACACACAAACACACACAAAAGGTGCAGGTATGCCACAATCTATCTGCCTTCTAGTATCTCCTAAAAGCTGGGCCAGTTTGACTTCCCTGGGGAGTTGAAGCCGGGTTCAGCTTCAGAAGTTCTAAACAGAGATATACATCATATATGCCTGAAAAAAAGGTATACTTTTTCCAGAAAATATTATTCTTCAGAAAAGAGTTACTTTATATTTTCATCTTTACAAAGTCCTTTGTGAATAAAACACCCTTCAGGAAGGCAGTATGTCTTGAAAGGGCCTCAAGCAATGCAGTTTTCTATCTTATAAAGGTCACCTGACAAAATTAGGGGGAAAAAAGGTGAAAACACTTATCATTCATTCTTGAGGATATGGCCTTAAAGAATAAGTACTGGAGATCATTATTAGTAGGCTTTTAAAAAGACTTAAAAAGAGAAATAGAAGTAGAACCTTGAGGAGATCGTAAATATGCAGAGGAAAAAACCTGTTTAACAAATGATTCTTGAGACTCAATAAAATGTCCACTAACAGTATCCTATTCAATTTAAAGCTGTTCTACTTTAAATATCTGGGAAGTAACTTTTAGATGTCTCAAAAGTGTTTTTCCAGTGATGATTAAGACTCTCTGCTATATAAGATGCATGTGAAAAGTTTGAATAAAATTGGAGGGAAAAAAGCAATTTTTTCTAAATACCATTTTGTATAATTTGTATATTGAGTGTGGATGAGTATCTAATAAGTGATTTAAATAGACTTTTTAATTACTTACTATACATCCATAAAGTTTACATTTAAATTGTAGGTTAAATAATGTAGATTTAAAAATTTACATAAATCATGTTGGAAAAAACACTTTAGCCAAACATATGTAAGTGGGAGGGGATGGTGCAAGAAAGCTCCCCCAAGTGATTACAATCCTAATCCTCCACCTCCTACCCCCTTTAACAACTACAGGCCCAATACCATCTCTCAAATTGCCTCGGATGCTTATTTAAAATGCAGGTTCCCAGATCATCCAAGAGATCTGATTCAAAACGAATTGGGTTAAAGGCCTGAAATCAGCATTTTTTAGTAAGCTTCCTAAATGATTCTCAAAACTAGGTAATTCTGGAAAACACTGGTCTAGAGCATTAAATGAAACAGTTGTTATGTGATTCGGGCACCACTCTTTGTACATCAAAGACCTTAGGTTCCTTTCTCTTCCACCAAGATGGAAAAGACTGGTCTTCCCCAGCCAGAGCCTTCACTGCCCTGTTTCCCAATGAGGGGAAGTGAAAGCCTGAATTATTAAGGCCACTGTAGAAGAGGTCTGGGAAGGGCCTGGAATTAGTTCCAGGTTATTGACTGTCTGAGGACAGCTGAGCACTTTACATGGGTTAGCTCTCCCCATGGCCAGCGATGGAAAGAGAATTGGGCAGTAGCCTGGGGTAACTTAGGCAATCATGGAAGCAGCAGGCAAACAAGCAGCTTACAGGAATTCTCCACTTTAGTGAAGAGGGTTAGCAGTGGCTGAGGTCTAAATAGCTCTACTATAGTTGACCGTCCAAGAGACATGCATTAGTTTTTTGACTCTTGGTTTCGGGAGCACAAGGAAATGCACCTCCACCTGGAGCTTTAATTAGTAAAGCCTGAGGAAGCAGAGTGTTCAAGGGCTCAGGCAGCTAAACTAATGCCCTGATCTCCCCTAATTGTACTTGTTTGAACAGCTTTCCTCTGGAGAAGGGCTTGGTCCAGCTAGTTTTTGAGGGTGTCAAAACAGCACAAAAGGGCAAACTCAAGGATTCTTGATACTGGATAAGACCAATGTCACTTAAATTAACAAAGGACCTCTTGGGAATTAGGTATGAGTTTCTGAGTCACTAAACTCCAAGTAAAGTCAATTATTATAGTCAACATCCAAGGGATGGCAATGAAACGTATCACTGCCCTATTCAACACAGTAGAAAGCTCTGATCAAATGAGAAAAAAATTCAAGATCATATTCAGAATTTCCCTCCACCCCTAATACAATCCTGCATACAAAATATCCAAGGGATGGCACTGAAAAGTATATACAGTAGAAAACACTGATCAAATGAAGGAAAAATTTAAGAGTTTACTCATAATTTCCCCTATGTTAAGACCTTAAAATTAACAAAGAAAAAAGGAAAATATTTTAGCCTGGGGAGAAATTCTCAGGTATCTCTGATCTGGCCAATGGGTTCATTTTAGCAGTACTTTACAAGTATGTTGTGAATCATTAGTGGATTGTGAGCTCTTTTAGAAAAAGAACACTATATAGAAAATAGTGGTACACATTTCATGTAGAAAGGATATTATTTCATGAGATTTTTTTTTCAGTAATATTTCTAAGTATGAGTGTTTGATAATTTGCAATGTAAAATGTATTTCTTATTGTCTCAAAAAAAGTTTAAAATGGATTTCAACATAGGCTTTAAAGGGAACATAATTCAACTCCCAGAGTACTGTCCCAGAGCAGTTTTAAGCATACCACATGGACATTTTGTCTTTTAAGAGTTTATTTTTTCAAGTTTGAATACTGAGGACCAGACTCAATCTCAGCTTTAAGTACTAAATCATTTACCAAAAGTAAAATATTCTACAGTTACATACTTGACTAGTCTTAAAGATCTTTCTTTTTTTTTTTTTAATTATGGAATTGAATTGTTCCTTGTGTGCATAATAGGATACGATTTGAAGTACTGTTAAAAATTATGACAGCAATGACTAAAACGTATATTTATTTTCACTTTACCATGACTATTACAAAAAACTGCAAAGATACTGATGGTACAACTGAAAATCACGTAACTTGAATGTATAAGTAGATCTTCTCAAGAACCTGCTAGGTCAAGATTGACACGTTTAAAAATGTCAGTCTTTAAAAATCCTAAATGATCTAAAAACTGCATTAGCCCTATATTCTAACATCAGATTCTTCTCATACCTTCTACCGCTCCTCAGGTTAACACATTAAGAGAACAAAAGCATCCACCTTAGGCAACACTCAGAGTTCCCAGATTGAATAGGAGAAATAGTAATATAAATATTTTTATTAAACCTAATTCTGGAAATGATATGGACTTCAGATACATATTAAGTGTGAAAAGTATGAACCTTAAAATAATTTAAAACTTTATACTTTTAATAACTTCATAATTCACCTTCTTTAATTGTAAGGAAAGGCACTACTTCAATAAACATTTCTATTGTCATAGCCTTCTTAGTATACTTAGACTTGCAGCAAACTCATTTTAAATATAGCACATGATCTGCCATTGGTTAAACAATACAACTTCTCAGATGCTGGCTATTGCTATCCATGGTCTCTGCTGAGGTGTGGTCAAGTCCTACACAACTGCAAACATATCTCTATAAGGACCTATCTAAAAATAAAGTAGTTCATTTTCTATTATCTTTAGATATTAAAATTCTTGTCTCCACTGCACTGTACACATGAAAGTGGTTAAAATAAGAAAATTTCTGTTGTATATATGTTAGCACAATAAAAATTTTTAAAAAGTCCTGCTGTCTACTGTTTCTCCCTTTTAGCTATTTTACTAAGCACATAAAAGGCACCTATAAGTATCTGCTGAGTCAAAGAAAATTTCCCTTGGAAAATGATAAGCAAAGGAATCAAAACTGCTTTTATTATTTACTACACACTGTATAGGTATGCTTGTCCAACTTTGTTGGGAGAGGATGAGGCAAAGTTGGAGAGGTAGGTAAGGACCAGGGAAGCAGGGCCTTCTAAATTTTATTTAGGAATTTGAACTGATATTCAAGAGTAATGGAGAATAAGGGAGTGACATGTGGCCAGAATTTTGGTGGTTTAGGAAGGTCACTCAATCTTGTGTGAAGAATGCAGCGGATGGACGGATGGGGTAGAGTGCCACAGGATAGCAGCAGAGGGGATGGAGAGAACAGATTCAATAGACTTAAGGCTAAGCTGACATAACCGGGCGATTGTAGGAGATAAGCTAAAGGGGAAGAGTCAAGAGTGAGGCCCAAATTCTGGCGGGGAGACTAGGGAAGACAGTCAAACCATCATGGACGAAGGAAAAGATTTAGCAAAAAAGCCAAGTTCAATTTTGGACATGTTAGATTTAAGGTTCTTCCTGTAGAAGATTCCAGCAAAGGTATGCTAGCAGCAATTTTAAATATAGGTCAGAAGCCCAAGAAAGGATCAGGATGGAAATTTATCTGTTTGAATCTTAATCCTCATCAGTGTTTTGTCTTCTATAAATTATTGCTATACATTAAAAACTCAAGAGGATTTTACAGCTAAGATTTCCTCAGAGCTTGGCATACTATCACCTCTTAGAAAACTAAATTGTTGTAAAAGGTATTTAAATTTTCTTCTGATATTTAAACACTTATTTGCTTGGCATGAGAGTTACTTAACAGATTAGGAAGAAAAGAAAACAATCTTTGTTGACTTCTCTGTATGCTTAGAAGACTGCTCCCAACAGTTCTACAAACATGCAAGGGAGCTTGTGCAAGAATAGGTATTTCTTTTTAAATATCCCAGCATTTAAGCCTTCATGAACCCATGCAGCAGTAAGTCCTAAACTTCAAGTTTACCTCTTTGCATTTGTGACAGGAGAGTTTTTGAGACATTTGGAGAGTCTGCTTAGGGTAATGGTTGAGAGCGTGTGACCTTGCCTCTTACTAGCTACATGATCTTTGCCAAGTTATTTCATCTCTTTGGCCTCAACTGTCTCATCTGTAAAACAGAAATAATATCCACCTCTTAGGATTCATGACGATTAGTTAGGTAAAAGCACTTAAGAGTGGTGCCTGGTATACTGTATGCATTCAATCAGTATTATCTATTATGTTAAAGACATTATTTTCTTTCTATTAAACATTACTACTCATTAAAAATCTTGGCAGTAATTATTTCATATCAGAATACAGAAAAAGGATTTTGTATTTAAATATAAGATCTGATGCCAGTCCTCTTTGAGAACTCTTAGAGGATATGAATTTATATAAAGTCATTATATAATGAGTAGAATCTTACTAAGCCAAGTAAAGAATGAAAGGGTGGACATTAGGAAAAGAATTTCTAGAAGACTAGGGATTAGGCCCGGAGCAGCAAGAATTAATAATTAAAGGCTATTGAAATAACAGTTAATTCTTCTATGGTCCTAATAGGCATGCCCCATCAAAAAGATGGTGATAAGCGGGTTTAAAAATAAAAGTGTAAATTGAATTTAAACATAGCAATTTATCCTGACTTCCATAAAATGAGAATTGGCTAATCTGAACAAATTTTACCAATGAAGCACTGATATACATCTATAATAAGTTACCTTACAAATAAAGGCCATACTTCTGTTTCACCAAAAACAAAAAAATTCTGCTCCCAGATACCTTAGTTATGAATATACTTGAGAGCCTTACCAAACCACGAACGTGTGGCTCATGCTTTTAAATTGGCAGTTAACATTCTTGTAGGGAAGCGGGTGTGGCTCAGTGGATAGAGCCCCCGTTTACCATATGGGAGGCCCGGGTTCGCGCCCTGAGGCCTCCTTGTGAGGGCACGCCGGCCTGAGCGGTGCGGTGGG
>JAQZBX010082139.1:0-13566 GCA_029593785.1 Cabassous unicinctus | reverse complement strand
CATTTTTACCCCCGTGGCAGTTTGGCAGTTTGATATAGTTATGAATTCCAAAAATAGATATTGGATTATGCTTGTAAACTGGTCTGTTCATCAGGGCATGATTAAGTTATGATTAGGGATTTGATTGGACCATGTCAGTAGGGTGGTGAGCCCCCCTCCTTGGTGGGTGGGGTCTCAAATATAAAAGACATGGCAAAGGACAGAGTTGGGGTTTTTGAGTTGCAGTTTTGATGTTGGAGTTCTGATGCTGAGTGTTAATGCTGGAGCCCAGAGGAGTAAGCACACAGAGGACCTTTGTCGTGAGGAGGGAGAGAAGGCTCTGGGAATAGAGACGAGCTGTTCACCTGACAGTTCACAGCTAGCCTTGTGGAGAGAGGCAAAGCCTAGAGAGCCTCATAGTCTACAGCTGAGCTTGTGGAGGAAACAGAGGAGCTGAGCCTGGAGAGAAATGGAGCCCTGGGAAGAGAGGAACCCAAGAAGCCCGAACCCTGGCAAATGTCAGCAGCTGTCTTGCTCCAACATGTGGCAACAGACTTTGGTGAAGGAAGAAACTTATACTTTATGGCTTGGTAACTGTAAGCTTCTACCCCAAATAAATACCCCTTTATAAAAACTAACCAATTACTGGTATTTTGCGTCAGCACCCGTTTGGCTGACTAATACACTCCGCTGCCTACCCCCCGCCTTGTTTTTGCTGTTTCTGTGTCTTTTCGCTGGGCAACTCTCTGTGTCTGTTTCCTGCCCTCTCTTCTCATCCTTCTCCTCCTGTCTTCACTGGGATTCGATCCTCAGAACCTCCGATGTGGGAGAGACGCGTCCTACTACCTGCACCACCTTAGTTCAGGGTTTTTTGGTGCGTCTCATCTTGGCTCTCCCTTATGTCACTCTCCTGTTACATCATCATCTTTTCGCAGGGCCTGACGGTGCACTCATGCACCGTCCACACGCCTTCTATATTTTTCTTTTTTTAATTTTTACCAGGAGGTCCCAGGGATCGAACCCAGGTCTTTCCATATGGGAGACGGACACCCAACCATTTGAGCCACATCCGTCCCCCTGCTATATCTCTTAAGGTTGACCAGAGATACCTAGAGTTACAGTCATTTCCCATACAGGATGGTCATATAATAAATCAGGCTTAGTTTATCACCAGCATTCTAAAAGCCGACCTAGGGAGAAAAACTAGGTCTGGGGTCACATGCATGGTTTCTAATATAGCGAATGTTTAGCCTACTCTGATTATCACAAAATCAGGACAGCGAGAATATTCACATGTAATTGGTTTTTTAAAAATAATAATCTTTATTTTTAAAGCAGTTTTAGGTTTACAGAAAAAATGCACAAAAAGGACAGAGTTCCCATAAATGTAACTGATTTTTGTATCTTTCTTCTAAATGTGTTTATTAAATGTAGTTAAAAGATCAGTAAGAATAGCAGCTATGTACAGCAAGAGAAGCATAAGAGATTGAGAGGTGAAAAATTTTCTTGTTTCTTTATCTGTTTTTTGTTTATTATTATTATTGAAATAATGAAAATGCGCTAATAATAAAAAGAAAAGGCAAATAAGACAGGGTGCTTGCCATCTAGGGGTTTACATTCTAGAAGTGGAAACAAATGTAATTATAGGTTTACATGAAGTGTGCTAACAAAGCGCTATTTCATAGGGAGCTTTGGTGGCAGATTTGCAGGACACCTGTCCCATCCTTGAGGAGGTGGAGTAGGCTTTTAGGAAGTGGAGATGGAGCTGTCTTTAGGAAACCGGTGAATTTAAACAAGTGAAAAAGAGGTGAGGGTGAGTTGATGAACTCACACTCACATTTGCATCAGATTATTTGAAAATTTAAATAAGCATCACATTAAACATCTTAGTATTACTAGAAAAACAGAAATAGATTTAATTTATTTTAAAAGTCTTTATTAATGAGACAGTCTCATTACATGAGCAGTTCAGACCTTCTCAGCCCTTCTGCAAAACAAGGAAATTGTTTTAGGAATGAGTTCATGCTGCTTTGAGGGTATGGAAAATGCCTGAATATGAATTATTACAAGCACAAATAAAAATTTAAAATGAAGCCCTAAATATTTTATTATGGGGATGTCTAATTTATGCTTGGAATAAGCATGGGAGATCTCTGAGTAAAAAGGGAAGCAAAGTTATTCTTTATATATGGAATGCCTTTCAATTTCTTTTTCTTTTCTTTTTTTTTTTTTTACTTTTGTTTCTTTTTGATTTTGAAAATCATCCAGGAATATTATTAAATAGAGTTTTCCCCTCTTTGTGACCTATGCTGAATAGCCAAGAGGTTTTGCTTGCAGAAGGACATCATTCAATAGGCTTAAGAATTATGGTTGGGTGTGAGCCTAGTATCTAATGGGAGCCTTGAGAACGGAACTAGAGGTTCTGTTCTTGGGGGATTCTTTTGGCTGCAACGTTAACTCTCTTAACTTGTCTTTACTATTTATACAGAATAGGGGAAATATATGAAGGGACTTAAATTATGGAACCAAGGTTACGGTTCCCACAAACAATCTCTTATGTTGACATGGATCTAAATAAGAAGATGGGAAGGAAGCAGATGGGGCTCTTCCTGCCTGGGTTCATTAAATATTTGATTAAAATAAAAAATCAAATGAATTATGGGAATATTTTTTTTAGCCTGGGAAGACATAATATTTCTGATGGCGATTTTATAAGGCTGAGAATAGTTGGTTTACAGAATATATTCTATGTTTTCATTTATTTACAGAGTACATTGAAATTAGAAGTTCATTGTGAGGTGAAACAAGCAATCTTGGTGGTCCCAAGTGGTTGGAAAGGCCCAGGTGGTGAGCTCAGCTATCAACAGTGGTTGAGGCCCAGTTCTGCCATTCATGAACTATGTGACTTAGGGCTAATTACTTAACATCTCTGAATCTCAGGTTCCTCATGTGCATAATGTAAGTAATAATATTGAGAAAAATGATGTTCTTTCCCCATTGCATAACATGTCATTTGCAGATTACTGAACTGAATGATTTCTAAACTCAAATTCCATGTCCAAATAACTTTGTATTTAAGGAGATTACTCCTAATGCACTCAGCTCTTAGCAATAAGTAATTTTGGAATTAAGATAATTTTACTCACCAAAACATGAGAAAAAATGTCCTCCAAACCTGCTTAAAAAAAATACAAAACTTATTAGTTTTAGTTTACTACTTAAGACCCACAGGGGAGTAGGGGGCATATTTTTTTCATCTCTAATGCAATGTTGCTTATATAGTAAGAAATAGCTGTGTTGGTTGTAAATAGATTTGCCTGACAATGATGCCTAAATTACATAATATTATCTTTGAACTGCTCTGTAAACAATGGCAGTGCTCCCTCTTTGTGTATCAAGATTACCTATGTAGTAAATGATATTAGATTAAAGCAATAACTTGTGAGAATCATGATTCCATTAAATTACCATTTACCATGTTTTCAAAAACGTAGAGTCTAATAACCAGATTAGGATCAAGATAGCAACACTTTTGGGAAAATAATTTTCAGTTGTAATAAATCAGGGTTCATTCCTGTAATTTCTTTGGGGCACAATTTCTTTTCACACATAGAGTTATTGTCTAGTGATTGCAAAATCTTTTGTTTAGGCAGTTTTCTTTTAAAATATTCCAGGTTGCAGTGTATCATTTTGCTTTTCATGGCTGCTTTTATGCTAATTGTTTCTGCAAAAAACTTTATCAAATGGAAATGCTATTAAATGTTGACACTAAGTGAAAATAAGCATACTTTCAAACAAAATAAAAGCTCTGCAGATTTAGTTTGTTTTTTTTTCACAAGTGCCTGACTTTTAAAAATAGAGCATCTTACTAAGAAAGCATGAATTGAAATGCTCTTTTCTCCTTTAAATTATTTCTTTATTTTAATCACAAAATACTTGACCAAATAAGTCATCTCCTAACCATACTCTACCCATAAAGCTGAGAAAAAAAGTAAACTAATTCAAATATTTTACTAAAGCATGCCATCCAAAACTGTCTAGTGATATAGTAAGCCTTCCAGAATAGTTTAGGATTTTAAAATGTTATCTTCACTTTATGGATGTCCATAAAGAACTGAAGATATATAATTACAAAATATTATTTTTTTGGTCACAAGTAATTTTTATATTTGTGGAGAGAGGAATTAAATGCATGAAAGTATTAGATAGGCACAAAGATTAATACTCATCATTGTTAGTTCAATGTCCATAGAAAGTAGTCAGTAAATATCAGTTGACTGAATGAATTTTAATAATAAAATACATTATTGTGATCATGTTTAAAGTTTTTGTGAAAATAAAGTAACATAAACAGTATATAAATCTTCTGTTTTCAAAAATAATTACATCACCTGGATTACCAAAGGACTGATATACTGACCTTAAACAATAAGCTCACAAGTGGTTTCTTTGTGTTGTAAAGATTCTTTCCAAAAGATTGAGTGCTGTGTTACACTGATTTGGGTTTTGTATGTTATAGTATGTGCAGTTGTTTATAGACTTTTCCAGGTTAAAAAATGATTGAGAATTGTGTTTTTCCTCCAAGGATATTAAAATTTGCTGGAAAACTTATCTTTTTCATATATTTTAGAATAGGGAAGTTTGGTTGATAATTTTCTGAGAAAAAAATTAATGATTGATTCTTATGCCATCTTTTGGGAAGTTCTCAAAGGTAGCATTTTTTTTCAGTTATTAAAGAAAAACAATATGGTTGAAGTAAGTACATTTTTTGGGCCTGGCCTATGGAATTCCTAGCCAATGAGTGACTGTTCCTTTATTAGATATATAGAGCCATTTTCTAGGATGATTTTAAAAAATAATGGCATTTATGTCTCAGGATATAATTTTTTTTGCTTGAAATATTTTTTTCCCTCCATTTTTAAACTTTCAGTACTTGGGGTAATGCTGAGTTAGTAATTTTGAATTGTATTATTTTAGCTTCTGAGCTTTGTGTTTGAGTTGGTGCAGAGGTGACTTTGGGTGACCTATTTACCTATTAACTTTGTCTATTTCGTGCCAGATGTTGACCTCCTTGATTCTGATCCTATCTTGGCCGCATGACCTCAATTTCTGATTTAATCACTTCTTGACAATTGGGCATTTGTAGTCTTCAATTAAACTGACTGCAGCTATGCAGTGGTGGGGGCCCCCAACCTCCTCCATGATACATAGAAACAAGCTTCTTCAATTTACCTTGTTATTTGATCAAAAGGAAGTCTCAAATTGCCCACACAGCATTTTCTATATTGGCTTTTTTCCCCCTTTTCCCCATGAAAATTCTCAAAGCTATTGACTGATTTGTAGGAAATTTCATATATAATTAATAAATTGTATTCTAAATTTTGTTCTGTAGATTCTCCACAGAATAAAGTTTCTAGGTTGCAAATGTGTGAGAAAGACTGTATAGTTTTCCTTTCCTTGTGAGAATTCAAGGTGCCATTAGTCCTACAGTAAAGAAACTTGTTAAAATTTTTAGTGTAGAATTTTTATGAGAACAAGGTTTGATTCTGCTATTGTTGCCAAGCTTTGAAGCCTTGTTTTCTGTGCTCAGGGACTTTAAGACTATTGTAATCCTGTTCCTTAGAGTAAGCCTGAAGCTTTCTGTAACGTCCGTGTTTCAAGCTATTATCCTCAAGGTCTGTTTGCTGAGCAGGCTTTGCACTTTATGAACAGGGATTAACAAAATGACCACATGGGATGGGCTGAGGAGGGTGCAATTGTGATGAGGGTTGATAGCAAGACTTTCTAAGGCTGGAATGATGCTTTTATATTACTGTTTAAGACATTTATTCTGCCATTGTGCCTTCATCTTCCACCTCACCTTTATAGGGGAGTTGATGTTATATGGATATTTTTGATAACCCAGAAAGTTTCTTAGATCCTTAGGGTATTTTTAAAAAATAATTCCAACTATTCCTTAGTGAAATGGTAAAGTTTCTCAAAGTTGTTTGACTTCTAGAATTCATTTTGTGCCTAACATTTCTTCTTCCACAGAATGGAATGTATACTGGTGTGTGTAATTGATATGAAGCATACTTTGAAAATCATTGTATTGAAAGATATCTAAATATACCTGGGGCTCATTTTGTGGTTTAGCCCAAAAATAGGAGTTATGTTTTCAAATGAGCATTATTTCTAAAAATCTTATATATTTTATATATATATATTTCCCTGACTTTTCCTGGGTAGAAATCATGCTTTTATAGATAAGGTATTTCATTCATAGTCATATAGTTCCATGTACTACTGTTCTCTAATTTAAGGAATCTTATGGTTAATTTCATCATTGGATACCAAACAGAATTTAAGATTCTGAATTTTAAAAATTCTTACAGATTTTTTAAAGTTGCATCACCTTCTAAAATTTACAAAGATCCCTAAGTTTCCTCCTGAGGGCCTCCTTATTGCTCAAATGTGGCCTCTCTCTAAGCCAAACTCAGCATATAAATCCACTGCCTTCCCCACGATGTGTGGATATGACTCCCAGGGATGAGCCTCCCTTGCACTGAGGGATTAATACCAAATACCAACTAACAATGCATTTGGAGAAAGACCTAGACCAAAAGGGGGACATAGTAAATGCAAATGAGTTTTTATGGCAAAGAGAATTTAGAGTAAGTCAGGAGGTCATTCCAGAGGTTATGCTTATGCACGTCTCAGGAGGATCTCACTGTCTACCACAGTAAACAGTACCTCAAATGGTTTGCTCCTGGGGGGGGGCTCTAGAGACATCTAGAAACTATAGGCAGGGCAGACAACCCCAGGAAATTGTCACCTCATCAGTGGGCCTTACCTTGGAATATATGATAACCCATCTCCCCCAGTGTATCAGAGTTAAACTCATTTATAATTTTCCTACATGATTCTTCTATCCCATTTATTTGAAACTGTAATTAGCACTATACCCATTAAATATATGTCCCAGAGACTTAAGTCTTCTGGCTGTTCATATGCCGGGTGAGCCTTGAATCTCAACAGCCAATACCTACTCTCCAGTTCATCAGACTCACCCAGGACAACTAACAAAAGGATGATGATGGACAATGGCCAACCCAAGAAGCAGACAGTTCCATCCATCTTCCCCATGGGATCTAAGCCCCCTCTCAACTGGAAGCAGAGTGGGCATTGCCATCCCAAATTCCTCATGATAGAGGAACGAACAAACATAAGGGGGGAATGCAACTATGGACTAAAGTAGACTTATTATTTTAGTAATAGAAGAACTTGTAATATTGATATAGAGACAGTGGTCACCAGAGGTTCTGAGGGGAGGGAGAGGGAACAATAGGTGTAACATGGGACATTTTGAAACATTGGAATCATTCTGCATGATATTACAATGACGGATACCAGCAATTACACATTTCGTCAAAACCTATGAAATTGTGTGGTGCAAGGTGTAAAACATAATGTAAACTATAGACCATGCTTAGTAGCAATGCTTCAATATATGTTCATCAGTTGTACAAATATACCACACTAATGACAGGTGTTATTATTGGGGGAAAGTGTGGGAAGGGGAGCAGTGGGGTATATGGGAATCCCCGATATTTTCAATGTAACATTTATGTAATCTAAATCTCCTTTAAAAATAAATAAAAATTATTTTAAAAATTACTAAGGGAATATTATTATAGAATATATTCATTAGCTTTTCTCTCTCTGTCTTAACTCAGTATATTTATTTTTGCTGATAACATGGCATCCTACCCCTAAATATATGAGTTGGAATCTCTGAAATATAAGAACATTTTCCTATATAGCATAAATAACAGTGTTCTCTTTTAAAAGAAATACAAGGAAATAGTTGCAAACCCTAGCATAGGAATAATTTATGTTAGATAAACATAAGTTTTCTTAAGAAAATTGTTTGTTGTTATTGCTAATCTTATAAATATTAAATAATAGAATTAATCAAATTTCCTGTTTTTTTATTGGCTGCTAGGATACCTAGAGCTAAGTTTATGGCTTACACTTAGTATTTATATATATATTTTCCTTACAATTGCTTTCCTTTTTACCCTTTGATTTCCTTACTTCCTACCCCCTTCCCCAATGTACTGTATATATCTTTATGCCTTGCCTCTAGTCATTTTGGAATGAAGCTATATGTACATAAATGAGAAAACGTTTCCTATAAGTGTTTTGGGGTACTGATTTATGAGGAAATGTGTAGAACTTTCATCCCTGCAAGTTTCTTAATTTGGTTAGAATACCATCAGAATGATTTGAGTTAGAGTTCTGTTTAGGAAAGATTAAAAAATCCATTGGTGTTTTCTTCCATTTCTTACTCTCAAAAATAATGGGAATATGAAATATTTATTTTGCGGTTGGATTCTGTTTTAGTTTGCCAAAGGGGTGCCGATGCAAAGTACCAGAAATGTGTTGGCTTTTATAAAGGGTATGTATTTGGGGTAAAAGCATACAGTTGAAAAGTCTAACTGAAGGCATCATAAGAAGTGCTTTCTCACCAATGTCAGCTGCCACGTGTTGAAGAAAGATGGCAGGTGATCTCTGCCTGTTCTCTGCCTTCCCCTCTGGGCTTCCCTTCTTAGGCTCAGCTGCTCTGCTTCCTTCCTGATTTCAGTTGCAAGCTAGCATAGGATTTGTCTCTTAGGGCTTCTCTTCTTGCAGCTCAGCTATGGGCAAAACTGGAATAAAACATGGCAGTTCTCTTTTTTCCTGTGCCTGTCTATGTGAGTCTGTTTATATCAGACCCAGCAAGGGGGCAAAAACTCAACCTGAGTCACACCTCACTGACATAGTCCAATTAAAAGCCCTAAAGCAACCTGATCAAGTAATCTAATCAAAGATCCCTGTATTAGTCAGCCAGAGGTGCTGATACAAAGTCCCAGAAATCTGTTGGCTTTTATAAAGGATATTTATTTGGGGTACAAGCTTACAGTTATGAGGCCCTATAGAGTCCAACTCAAGGTTACCTTCTCACCAAAGTCAGTTGCCACATGTTGAGGCAAGATGGCAGGCAATATCTGCCTGGTCTCTCCTTCTTTCTTCTCTTGAGTATCCATGAGCCCAACTTCTTCTGATCTCAGCTGTAGGCTGGCATAGGGCTCATCTCTCTTCCTGGCTATCTTCTTCTGTGTCTTCTTGAGTGAGTGCCTGTTTATATCAGCCCACCAAGGGGGCAGGGACTTAACCTGAGTTACACCCTACTGACATGATTGAATCAAAGCCTTCATCTTAACATAATTTAATCAAAGATATCTTAGCTGAATTTAATACAGTCAAAGAGTATCATGCCCAGAGGAACAGACCAGTTTGCAAACATAATCCTTATCTTTTTTGGGGTTCATAAATAATCTCAAACTGCCACAATCCCTCAACTGAATTCAATGCAATCAAAGGGTATCATACTCAGAGGAATAGATTAGTTTACAAACATAATCTTTCTCTTCTTGGGATTCATGAAATAATCTCAAACTGCCATAGATTCCATTAAAAAAATTTAAAGGATGAGAAGAACTTCTGAAGAGTCACTTGGGTCACCCATCTTTGATTTAACTCAAAATATCCAGATTCATACCACTTATGTTAAAGCACCCAACTGAAAAAATTCCAGTATTTTCTTAAAAAAAAATAGTTCACAGAATATGAAAAAAAATTAAGCAAGTATGTTCAGATGTTTGGTAGTAATTCCTTTTCCATTTATTTTTGATAAATTAAAAATAAGCACTCTAATACTCATACAAACTTTCTCTCTTCTTTACAAATTTTCTCTTTGGTGCCAAAGAGTGCAAAACTACTCTGAGGAAGGAAGCAAATTACTTCCTTTGCCCTCCTCCCAGTTTTCTGTTTAAATCCTGCTGCTGCCAAGTTTGAGTGGAAAATCTTTCCATTGCCAGTTGGTGACTTACGTGACTGTTGGCCAAGAAAGCTGTTTAAGCAAGTTTGAAATCTGCTTAGATAGTCAGAGCTGCGTGTGTGGTGTTAACACCAGTGTGCCTGGAAAACACTGAAGTCATGCTGTCCTCCCTGACATGCTCCCAAAGATGACACAAACTCTATGGCATGGATACTGTCTTATTTGCCACAGGGCTGCTGATGCAAAGTACCAGAAATGGGTTGGCTTTTATAATGGGGATTTTATTTAGGGTAAAAGCTTACAGTTCCAAGGCCATGAAATGTCCAAATCAAAGCATCATCAGAGATGCTTTCTCAACAAAGTCAGCTTCTGGTGATCCTGGAGTCCTGCCACTTGGTGAAGATGGCAGCCGATCTCTGCCAAGGTCCCTCCAGAATCTACCGCCTCCCAGAGCTCAGCTGTGGGCAACCAGGCATCGGGCTTTTTTCTTTCTGGGCCTCCTCTCTCAGCCTTGGCCACTCTGCTTTCTTTCTGAGTTTTGTTGTGGGCTTTCAGGCAGATGGCTTATCTCTTCAGCCTTGAGCTGCTCCATGGGCCCAGCCCCTTGGGAACTTCATGCTTAAGCTTTGGCTGCTAGCGATCCTTGAGTCCTCTCTCACATGGCAGTATCAAAAATGGCAGAACACCCTTTTCCTGTGTCTTTGTGTATCTCTGTTTATATAAGACCCAGCAAGAGGGCGGAGACTCAACCTCAGTCATGCCTTACTGATACAGTCCAATCAAAAGGGTCTCACGCAGGAATGGATTAGCTCAATAATCATTTTCTTTTTGGGATTCATAAAAGAACTTCAAACGGTCACACTAAATAACAGAAGAGCCCAGAGGAGAGTCTTAGCTTCCCTCTTGTGAGTGTCCTTCCATAAATCTGAGGAGGACCATTACAACTATTATTAGCACATATTAATTGAGCACTAACTCTATGCTAGGAATTTCGCTATGCTTTTAAGTGTATTTTTCATTTAATCCTCACAACAGCCCTCTGAACGAGTTACTGTTATATCTCCACTTTATGGCTGAAGAAACTATGGCTTAAGAAGTTAGCTGTCCAATTCCACATAGTTTATTTGAGTAATTATTAAAACTTTTGTGTGTTTGATTTTAAAGCCCACAGTCTTAACCTTTATGCTATGACCTCTATGTTTGTATACAGGGAGCCAGACTATATTGCTACTAAGAGCTCATATTTTAAAAATACATATTTTTCTAATATCAAAGTAATATGTAGGGAAGTGGATGTGGCTCAAGCGATTGGGCTTCCGTCTACCATATAGGAGGACCCGGGTTCGATCCCCGGGGCCTCCTGGTAAAAAGGCGTGCAAGGCGAGTCACGCAGCGAGTCACGAGTCACGCAGCAAGATGATGACTCAACAAAAAGAGAGACACAGGGGAAAGTCAAGGCAAGATGCCACAGAAACCAGGAACAGAGGTGGCGCAAGCGGTAGGGTACCTCTCTCCCACATTGGAGGTCCCCAGGATTGAACCCTGCTGAAGCCTAGAGGAGAAAAATGAGAAGACAAAAAAGAAAAACAGACACAGAAGATCACACAGCGAATGGACACAGATAGCAAAACAAAACAAAACAAAACAAAACAAAAAAAACCCCAGCAGGGTGAGGGGAGGGAAAGGAGGTTCAGGGTGAAGGTAATATGTAAAATATCTCTCTTTAAATAAAAATTATTGTTTTTCTATCTGCTATCAGCTAGAGGTGCCTTTATATTCTGAAAAGAAATATCACTCTAATATTACCTTGAGATTTATGTGACATTATTGGGCATAGCATTAGGGGAAAAATGAGTAACTAAATCATTCTGATAGGAAGCAGCTTAACAGGCAGATGTAATGATGCTAGGAGTGGGAAAGTGGATCTTATGCTCTGGTTCACCTTTGAATTGTATTATGACTTTGGAGAACTACTTAGGTTTTTAATAGTTTTAATACTTCCTTTCCTTGAAATGAAGATATATATATATATATATATAAAGCATTGCTATCAAATGTATGGTTTCCAAATATTTTCTCACATTCTATAGGTTGTCTTTTTGCTTCCATGATGCGGTCCTTTGATGTACAAAAGTTTTTAATTTTGATGAAGTCTCATTTATCTGTTTTTCCTTTTGTTGCTCATGCTTTTGGTATAAAGTCTAAGAAACCAGTGCTTAACCCAAGGTCCCAAGATGCTTTCCTATGTTTTCTTATAGGAGTTCTATAGTTTTGGTTTTTATATTCAGGTCTTTGATCCATTTTCAGTTAATTTTTGTGTATAGTGTGAGGTAGGGGTTCACCTTTATTCTTTTGCATATTGATATCCAGTTTTCCCAGCACCATTTGTTGAAGAGACTATTCTTTCCCAATTGAGTGGACTTGACATCCTTGTCAAAAATCAAGTGGCTATATGAAAGAAAGCTAGAGAATAATCTAGGGACTGAATAACATAGTGAACCTGGAGGTGGATGAGGATTGTGGTTAATACTATAAGAGTATACTTCTATAAACTAGAACAAGTATACAACACTATTACAAAATGGTAAGAATGTGGAGATGCATTGGAAAAAAGCAATTAATGTTACTTATGGACTATAATTAACAGTAAAATTGTAATATTCTTGCATCAATGTCAAAGAAGGTACTGCGTTAATAAAAGGGTGGTATGGAAAAAATGTACCAAATGCATGCTACAGACCATAGTTAGTGGTAATAGTCTGGTGATCTCTCATAATCTGTAACACATGTTCCACAACAATGTTGGTGGAGGGGTGTTGTATGGGAATTCTGCATATTGTGCATGATCATTTTGTAAGTCCATAACTTCTCTAATAAAAAATATATATTAAAAAATGGAAAACAGTTCAGCAAATGCCAAAAATTAGAAATAAAAAATAGGCTTGTTAAATATAAAAAAAAATCATTTGGCCATAGATATGAGGATTTATTTTTGTACTCTCAATTTTATTCCATTGGTCTATATGTCTGTCCTTGTGTCAGTTAAGGTGAATCTTTGTTGACAAAACAATGTTAAAAAATAGATGAGAAGAGACTTGAAAATCTACGTGATCTTTTCTACTAACAATAGGATTACAATATCATCAACAATATTTTAATTGTTAAAGTAGCTATTTCTATTATTCAACTTTTCAGTGAGAAATTGTAGCAGTAATTATACCTAAAGTAGAGGTAAAATTCCACCTAATTTGCCCAGCCCCATCTCGACCCCACTTTTACTAGAACTGTACAATTGACAAAGATTTTATATTTGAAGAGTCTTTTACAGAAGAGCTATGTGTATGTGCTTGTTAATGATAAGAATTTATATTTATATCTACTCTTACTGGAGAAAATTGTTTAGCAAAGTCTCTTAGGCTTCTATTATAAAACATATGAGATTGCTGTTATTTAATTTTTAACTCAGGGGACTTTACTTAAGCCATATCAAATGTATAGTTATAGCACTGAACATAAGTTCATTGTCAATATTTTGTTGTTGTGAAGATGTAAAGAGGAACTTTAGATAAAGCCTGACTTTATCTAAAGCAAAATAGCAGCTTACTTGACGTCTTGAAATTTAATTGCTTGGAAAAAATTGTTTTGTACTTTACTAGCAAAATCCCAGTAGTCTGTACTATGTGTTTTTTTTTTTTTTTAAAGATTTATTTATTTATCCCCCCCTT
>JAQZBX010082138.1:0-13572 GCA_029593785.1 Cabassous unicinctus | reverse complement strand
CAGTATTTGGGCAGCCAAGGAAACTAAAACATATACTATAGTGGCTCTTTCTGGGATTTCCAAAAAGAGATTTCCAATAATAAAGAGAACATTAAATTCAATAAATGAAAAACAACAATTAAAACTCACAAGCAAAAAATTCTTAGTCTATGAAGGATACACAAAAGAAGATATTGTGGAGGTCATGCCACAGTTTGACACTTCTGTCCTGGAGTTTCCAAATGTGCTAATTCCCATTATGGTACTGTCACACAAAATATACTGACATTACTTAGTGCAATAACATTGTAAGAAATAAATAACAAGTGTTTTTTTCACAATGGGTTTTCCCCTGTATCCTAATGTGATGGATAATGTCCATTTAGTGGAATCTGCATTTAGGAGGTTACCAGGTAAACTTTTGTGAAGATTTGGGGAACTGAAGAAAAATTTACTATCTTCTATTCCGGATGAAAAGATAGCATTTGTGTTTATTGTGACAGAACTATTATGTGTTTATTTTTCCAAGTAATGTTTTATTGTATTTACCAACTTTCCTTCAAGATAAATTCATAATATTTACTCCTTCTCCCTCACAACTAATGGACATTTCCTTTAGTTATTTTTCATAAGAGAAATCGAAGAGCTCTACCAAATATTCACAGGTATAAAATAAATACTGCGGCTTGTAGGAATGAATATTAATATCAATCTTCATCAGAGTAAACGATTTGTGTTTAAAATATTTCTACTTTCATATTTGAAAATAAAGTACAAGGAACTGAATGAAAAATTTTCTGCTTTATGCTATTATTTATAATATTTAAGACTTTCTTGGTTAAAACTTGGTGAATGATCTATAATATATAATAGTTAATAATTATATATTGCTTACTATGTGCTACTTTAAATACTATTCTAAGCACACTTCTGTTAATTTCTTTAACCTTACAAGAATCCAATGAGGGAGTAGTTACTGTTGTTACCATTTTATAGATGGAGAAATTGAGATGCAAAAATGAATGGCTCAAGTGGCATAACTTGGATTGATCCCAGGCAATTTCCTATCTAGGCTATATTGTCTTTAATGTTCTCAGCGCTCTTCTATATTAAAAATAAATATTCTTGGAATAAAAATAAGTACTCATTATAGAAAGTATAGGAAAAAAGAAGTATAATATATATAAAGAATTGATGATTGGTGCATATTTTCTGGAATTTATTTTCTATGCCTTGTTGATTTTATATAGTTGGCAGTAAACTATGTGTTTGCTTCATGTTGCTAAGTCATGAGTTCAGGCTCTATGGTTAAATGAAGTTAAACTTCATTTCTCCCATTCTGTAGTAAGATAAATATTTTGAGACATTAACTCTATTTCCTCCTTCCTGTCTCTTGTTTTAAAAAATGGTGGCTCTGTACTTCCTGAAGTGAGATTGGTGTCAGGGCAGATGATCTTCAGACATGCATTTCCTACTTCTGTTTCTAAAAAGTACATTGAAGAGATTTTTCCAGTATCCTGGCTGGATTAAGGAGAGATGGGGGATATCCAAAGGAAACTTGAACAGAGAAAGTTTCTCTAGTCCAGGTTAAATGGTGATTTCTAATGATGAGGGAAAGGCGTCAGAGAACTTGGGTTTCACAAGCAGAGGAGACCCAGAAAAAAGCCCAGCACCACTCTGTCAGTTCCTGGGACCTCAGAGAGGGTAGCTTCCTTGTGTATTACATATTGGGATACCCAACTTCATTAGAGATTTCAGAAACCCTGACATCACAGGAAGATGTACTCAGAGGGCCAAGAAATTCAATGAGTTATTTGTTTGTTTGTTTTTAAGAGTTTGGACTGATAATTAGTGAATGGAAAGTATTTTTCAGTGCCTTTGTGCACTTTTGAAGTGGAGTACAAAAAACAAACAAAAAACAACAACAAAACACTAGAGTTAATTTCTTTCTTTTCTGTTGAATAAAGGGCTTAGAATTAAGAATAGGCTACATTACCAACAGGAAGTAACTACAGAAGAATTACCATCGCCCCTCAGCATCCGCTTAAGAATATGGGCACAAACTCTCTGAGTGGGGAGTTGAGGCAAGTTAGTACAGGGAAACGAGAAGATGAGCCACAACATGACCACTGTGGAGACCTTGCCCTTGACCTTGAGATCCCAGTTGGGACTCTTCCCAGCACCCAGGGGAGGCCCTGGATATTCCAAACATGCCTCACCATTCTCACCTTTGGCACCCCACCATTAGTGGGGTAACCAATAACAGCTGCGGCCCCTCCCCTTCACATTAGCAAGGGGAGGAATAATTAATAGCTTAAAAGGTGACCTCACAAGACAAAGTCCACTCTCTCTGCCTAGAGTAGCCTATAGCAAATCTCCCTGCGATTTTCCATCCTTCTCTGCCATTTCTCAGCAAGCTCTGCTCTTTTCCATTTCCCAATAAATTCTTTTCACTGGCCTAAGTAAAAAAAAAATAATAAGAATAGGTTACATTAAAGAAAACATCTTTGAATATTTGAGTTTTGGGATTGAGATTCATAACTGCTACAAGTTTATTTTCATTTAGGACTTGTAAAATAGTAGAGGGTAAGGTTGTATAACACCCTTCCCTGATGTATCTAATTGAAGAAAAGATGATTAAAATTAAAACCTAGCCATTATGCTTCAGTGAAATTTTAAAATGTGTGCTGGACATAGTTGGCAAAAACAGAGAACATGGCCCATGAGGAATTGTATATTATGGAGGGCTCAGGACCAATTAGTCAACTCTAGATTCAAGAGTGCTAGTTACAGGTTTTGGCTGAGGTTGAAGACAAAACACAAACATGTGGAACCAGAACCCTGGTGTTGAAAATGCATGTTTGGTAAAATTACTGTGTATATACAAATGAATTAAAAGAGTCAAACTATGAAAGAATAATAACGTCTGGTGGCTCCAAGGCATCATTGGTGTGGAACATGTGACTGAGCCTCACATAGAGAAAGCAGATTAGATTGAAAATGCTTAGATGGCTGAGAGAAATCAGAAAGAATGGTAGAGGGTAAACATAGAAAGGGGTAGAAGGAGTCCATCAAAATTGACAGTGTCTATTTTTTTCAGTGTAATTCTACAGAACACCATTTAAAAATCATTAACTGTTGAGTAGTCTATTCCTTTTTTTCTTAGAGCAAAGCCTCCCTTAGATTAATTATCTTGAAGTTTTATGATTCTATTATAGTTATTTGATGAAATGTTGTTCCTACACATGTGAACATTGGTTATCCCAAAAAGATGTTATAGCATGTATCAGACCACATGTGTATATAGTTTATGCAAAACTAAAAATTCTGTTAAAAAACAGAGGTTATTCACTGCATTTTACTTCCAAATATATGTCTATAAGCATATGCAAAATTACAAGGCTTGAAATCCTAGAAACTCTTCAGCACCAAGAGACTAACCTGGAAATCTGTATTTATTAATTTCAGTCTAAGTGTAGGATTGAGAAATGGAAGGACATCATCTTCTAGGCAGGGAAACAAACTCAACTGCTTTTATGCTTAGGCATGAGTATGAAAGGGAATGGTGAGGACTACGGGGAACTGGAGTTCCTTTACCTCGTACAAATAACAAAATAACAAAAAAAGCAAGCAAACAAAAAATCTATTCATCCCTAGTCCATTGGTTCTATTTGGAAATAAAGGCATAGAGTTCCCAGACCTTCCAATAGTTTAAGAGAATTCTGCATGGATTTCTGTTGGAAATGTCCTCATTATTTAAACATTTGATAAGTGAAATAAAACACCACAGCGATGGTTTTTAAACAACAAGCACCATAATCTTAGCAGGAGCTGAACTGTAGTGTGGGGTAAATAAAGATGTGATTAAGTATGTGGGGCTTGGACTAGCTCTCAAGGCAGATCTGTTTTTATTTGCTTAAAAATTTAATTTGAACAATGGGTTCCAAATTAATAAAGTTAAAAACACTGGAGGGAAAAGTGGTACCCCAAATTGATTTATCTTCAATATATTTAATCCCAAAGTTTAACCTACCTCCTTTGACTCCTTAGAAGATTTCCCAGAATGATACCCAGTTTTCTATCACATTTTATTTAATAGATCATACTGTAGTACATTCCTATAGATAGCTAATTTCTCATCTACTAGTTGAGAATAAAGGTAGAGATATTAGTGGGAAAGTAATTATTAGATATATATATATATATATATATTATATTAAAAATAACTCACCTTTTACCTTTATTTCAAATGCTACGATTAAAATCAATTTCATATGAATGTCATTCTAAAGATGATGTTTAAAGGAATGCATTCACCTTGATAAACACATGAGCCAAAACAAGATATCTTCCTGTTCTAGGAGTGCTTTCAAAATATATCAAGAAAAAAAGAGAGAAGACCTTGCTTTTAGTACCCTAATTATTTCACAGAAGAAAAGGGAAAGGAAAGCTAAAGAATTGGAGAAAACTGAACTTATTCTAACTTGAAAGACCATGCCACAATCAAGGAAAATGAGAAAAGAAAATAATCATTTTTTTCTATTTACCATGTTGGTCAAATATCATAATTTTAACAGAGTTTTAGATACATATGAATCACAATATCAGGTATTTCCAAGGTATGGTTTTCAGAAAACTTAAATGACTACTCTGTGTTAGTTTTCAACATTTTTAAAATCGTAATGCACTGCTGATGCTAAGTTATATTGTAAAGTAGTTTCCATATTTTGAGTTTATAAAAGGATAAATAAGTACTCTATTACTCATTTACACAATGACAATTTAAAAACTAATAATAAAAGAAGCAAATGCAGGTGTTTTATTTCATAATTTCAAACTTTAATTTTAGACAGCTTTAAAAACTAGTGGAATGTTTTATATCTAACAAAAAATTTTAAAGCAAATATAAATAATATTAATTTTTCCAAAAAAGTAAAATAAGAAGTACTATAACTATATAGTACATCAAAAGCCTATATTACATATTATGAGCACTTGAAAGTTTTAATTGCTTGTAAAACCACTTAACATATAAATAATTTTTGATCTCTTAGAACCAGTCAGAGAAACGAACTAAAATAATTATATTCATATTCATTTTATGTCAGCATTCTCTGGAATATATCTGACCTTTCCTTTACCTCCCTTAAAATTAAGCATTCATTAGAAATATATTAAAAAGAAAGAATGGTTTCTGACATATTCAGTTAAAGTCTTGTCAAACAATTCTGTAAATTGTGCCCTCTTCTCCATGAGATGGAAATATCAAGTTATACTAAATTTTGAAGCATTAGTTTTATTTTTGCCTTTAGTTGTAGAATAATAAAGGAAATATTTCTTAATAAATAATGCAATCAGAACACTGCTCAGTGTTTTAAAATTCTCTATTACAGAAGTGAACTTTTAATAATTATTATTGTCTATCATTAAGCATCTATGACTAGAAAACTAAAGATTCTCACTGAAATTTACACCCTCTTATGATTTTCATTTCAACGATATAGCAAATAAAAAAATATAGGGAAATCCATGCCAGCCACCGTACTAGGTATAAACAATGTGAATTTGAATAAGTTATAGTCCTTATATAAAAAATAAGAGAAAATCCATAGTAATAACAACTGTATGATAAAATACAAATATCATGAAAGTAATAATGAACCCCATAGTGTGCATCTATCAGTCTTTGTACAAAATTCTATTGAAATCATTTTATTACTATGTGCATCATCCCAACTTCCCAAGTTTTTTTTTTTCCATGCTCTTCAGGAATGCCTTTATAATAATCCTAATGAAATCTAAATATCCCGATACAAATATAAAATAGCTTATCTATAAGATTTGGCTTACAGGGAAACATATAATCTTAAATGGCAAAAGAAGACTTCATATTAGTAACATAAAAGTCTCCCAAAATGAAGAATTCTGTTGGTCATACTACTTAAATACTTATAATGTTTTTGGAGAAAGTTTTCATATTTCAGTTTTTGAGTTTTGACATTTTGTAATGATTACATAGTTAATCATTGGTTAATTAGTTGCTAATGTAAATTTAACCTCTTGATGGGGGCTGAATGATTAACCCTAAACACCACTTTAACAAAGATGAAAGATTTGAAACCTCTTAATTCACCTTACATCAAGCTATTACAACAAAATGTTTGTCTCTTACATGTAAAGCAAACAATGTGCTTCACTGAGTATTTAATTGTATTCTAAATCTTTATCTTTACTTAGCAACTACAATGACAATGGAACAAAAACAGATTGTCATATTTGAAATCAGATCCTTAAACATTACAGCAGTTCACATCATTATCTATGCATAACTCTTTTACTTTAGTGAAATAACCATTACTATTTAACTATATACACAATTTTTGTTTGTTTTATTTGTTAATTTCTTACCTTGAAAGGCAATGGCTCTTCGGTCAGAGGACTAACAGGAAGTGAAGTGGTGCTACTTGCTGGGCTCAGGTCTGAACTCTGCAAGGAAAACAAAACTAAGTTAAAGAGCTATATTTTTGTAGCCATTTTTATTACTCCTAATCTAGAATACAATCCTTCTTGTTAAAATAGAAAAACAAACAACTGAATGAAATATAGACGTAGAAAACAATAAATTATTAGTATGTAATGAATCATTCTTTATTTAGAAATAAATAGTTATCTGGGAAATCAGTCATAAATTATCATCTTTCAACATACATTTCAAGTACCTTTCGTTAAATATAATGATCATCTTTTGCATTAGGATAACATTTAGTATTATATTTGCTAAATCTAATGAAGGAAATTAGGTAAAAACTGAACAACGATCTACTAAAGGAAGCAGGGAAATACATGTATCAGATAATTGAGCCAAATTAGCCACTGACTTTAATTTCTAAATATATCTAGAGCTTTTTGGCCAATTTATTTTATTTAAACATGAAATATTATGAATTGCTGTCAATCACTGTCTGATTATGTGGTATAATAGGAAAACAAAGCTTGTGTTGGGAATGAACTTACTACAGCATTCTAACATAAGAAATATTGAATTAAACTTTTGCAAAAGCAGAAAAATGTCATTGAAAACAAGTCTTTGTGCTGTTTCTCTGAGTATTAGATGTCTCATGAGAACTTAAGCCAATGATGGATCACAGTTTGTACAGTGAAATATATGATATTTGCTTGAAGAATTGATAGTGTGCATAATTTATTAAAGAATCATGCCTTCAAAAAACATATATTCAGGATATAGACATTCAGTTGTGACTATTAGAAGTCTGGCTTATATTCTTGTAGATGGAGATTTCTGAATTTCCATAAGAAGATGAGGTAAAAATCAAGCTTCATTGTAAACTTATTTTAGAGCTGAAGTCTACCACAAATTTCCAGAAATAAACATGTCATTCTAAGGATTGTAGAAAGCAGACTCAAAAATTTGCATCATCAAACATTGATTTGTTGAATATCATTCTTAAAGAAAACTTTGCTCTAGCATTAACTTTCAAATCCATCTTATATTGTTGTGACACCTTAATTCTATTGCTCCTAGGAAATCTTGAGAACTGTGTTTTAAAAAACAAATCAGAAGCGATATGGCTCAAGCAGTTGAGTGCCCACCTCCCATATAGAAGGTCCTGGGTTTGGTTCCCAGTGCCTCCTAAAGAAGACAAAAAATGAGCAGACAACAAGCAAAAACAACAGACAGACAACAAGAAAAAACAACAAGCAGACAAAAGGCAGACAATGAGGAAAAACAATGAGCAAGACAATGAGAAAACAACAAGCAAGACAACAAGCAAACGACGAGCAGATAACAAACAAACAAAAATATGGACAGAGAGCAGATGTGGCTCAAGCAGTTGAGCACCTGCCTAGTACATGGGAGGTCCCAATTCGGTTCCTGGTGCCTCCTAAAGAAAAAACAAATAGACAACGAGCAGACAATGAACAAAAACAATGAGCAGAAATGAACGCAAACAACAAGCAAGAACAAAGAGCAAAAACAATGAGCAAAGAGACAAGGGAGCCATCTCTGGGGGAAAAAAAAATCAATTTTATATGATGTCATCTGATAAACTTCACTTAATTATCAAGTTGAGAAATACATAAAGAATATAAAAGTATCTTCATTTGTAGCTAATTGTTTTCCCATTTCTTTTCAGTGATCTGTAATTTATGCCACTGCAATTTGTTTACCCTTTTAGATAAATTGCTATATCAAACTGTTTGGAGATTCATTTAGCCTTTTCCATACTTCATATATTAATTCATTTACCTTCCATACAATAATAGCAACATGAGTGCAACTATATATCTAGATGCAAACTACTTCTAGATGCAAATGTGACTTCATAAGTTTTAAAAGCAAAGAGTATGCATGAGCATACTTTTATGTTAGTTATTAAAAACTAACAGCAAGTGGGAAATGAATGTGGCTCAAGCAGTTGAGCGCCTGCCTACCACATGGGAGGTCCCGGGTTCAGTTCCCAGTGCCTCCTAAAGAAGACGAGCAAGACAGCTAGCTGACATGATGGGCTAGTACGGCGAGATGACGCAATGAGTAGACACAATGAAGAAACACAATGAGAGACACAACAAGCAGGGAGCGGAGATGGTTCAAGTGATTGGGTGCCTCCCTCCCACATGGGAGGTCCTGGGTTTGGTTCCTTGTGCCTAAGATGAGCAGACACAGAGAGCAGTCAGTGAGCACAAACAACAAGGGGGGGGAGAAATAAATAAAATAAATCTTTAACAACAACAACAAAAAAAAAACTAACGGTAAGTGTTCATCCACAATTTTCTTCATAATATATTTTGTTAGAATTTTGGTTTCATCTATTTTTTATATATTTGAGAGAATTCAGAAATTGTTGGTTCACAATAATGTGAAAATAAATTCTGTGGGAAAATAGAAGAGCTATTCTGTAAAAGAAGTCCAGAGAAGAAATCATCTTAATTCTGACGTAACACACAAGGATTTTCTGACCATTAGAGAATGCACTGAATGTTTTTTACAGGTGTATTAGTCAAGTTCTCCAGAGAAAAGAACTAACTAGGGAGATACATATTATAGGAATTGGCTCATGCGAACATGGGGATTAGCAAGTCTGAATTCCATAAGGAAGGCTGCAAATTGGAAACTTAAAAAAAAAAAAAAGGTGAAGTTGGATTCCCCAGGAGAAGACACAACTTGGAAACTCCAATGAAGTTGACATTGAATTCCCCAGGTGAAGATGTCAGCTAAAATAGAGAAATTGTCTTTCATACTGCTGAAATCCTCCCTTTAAGGCCTTCAATTTACTGGATGAAGACTGCTCTTTTTGCTGAAGGCAATTTCCTTTGTTGATTGTAAATGCGATCAGCCATAGATACAATCAACTGACTAAGGATTTAAATCCATTTTATGAAATACCTTTAGAGTAACAATAAGGTCACTGCTTGCTTGACCAAATAATTGGACACTAAAACCTAGCCAAGCTGACACATGAAATTAACTATCACATGTTATAAGACTATTTTAATTCTAACAAGTGTTTTAAAATCTTGTTTTCAGCTCTAAGTGCAACAGATATCTGCTTTCCAACATAAGGGTGACTAAGTAATATTAACGTAATGTTTTTCCTACCTCTAAAATATTATTTCAACCGAATTGGTAGACTTTTCCCCTTTCTCTTTCAATGTTACGTAGGCTACATTCCTGTATTTTTCTCCAAATTGAGTTTAACATTAAGTGTTCTTTAACTTCAATAATAAAATCTATACAAGGATTAACATTTGAGCATATCAGAGATAGATGGGAAATCATCCTTTCCTCATGCATAATGTTCGCTAGCATTCTTTCTACTCATCTAATTTTAAAGAAACTATTCACTTTTTTGTTGTTGCTAAATTTGCATGTTATCTCATCCCTCATCACCAACTCATCTTTTTCTTTAAATAAAATGTATTGAGCTATAATATATTAACAATAAAACGTACAATTTTAAGTTTATAGTTAGGTGAGTTCTGACTCTGCACATAGAGCCACAACCAAAATGAAGAAAGAATATTTTCATTATCTCATAATGTTCCCTCATGCTCCTTTGCTATCAACTGCCTCCTATCACTTGCTCAGGGAAACATTGATCTATTTTTGGTTAGTTTTGTCTTATCTAAAATTTCATATAAATGGAGATATACAGTATGAACTCTTTTGGGTCTGGCTTCTTTCACTCAGCAAATGATTTTTAAATTCATCTTGTCATGCTGCATGTTTCAGTAGTCTATTCTTTATAACTGTTGTGTAGTATTTCAATTTATACCTTTTTTTTTTTTTTTTGGTAACGTATTCACTTGTTGATCGAACATAGTAGCTTGGATACTACGAATAAAGCCATGCTGAACATCTGTGTACAAATCTTTTTGTAGACATGTGTTTTCATTTCTTTTTGGTAAATACCTGAGAGTGAAATTGGTAGGTCCTATGATAAGTTTATGTTCAGTATTCAATTAACTTTCTCAGAAACTGCTTATTTTCCAAAGAGATTGCTATATTTTACAATCCCACTATCAATATATGGGACTTCCACTTGCTTTGTATCTCACAAACATTTGTATTTTCAGTCTTTTAAAAATGTTAGCCTTCCTATTATAGCTCTTTTTTCAGTTAATTTCCATTGGTGATTAATGATGTTGATTTCGTGTGCTTATTGATCATTGTATATAAAGTTTTGTGAAGTGTCTGTTGAACTCTTTTGCCTACTTTGCTTTTTCGTTGGGTTGCTTGGATACAAATTTTTGTCACATATGCTTTTTACAAATATTTTCTCTAGCTTGTCTTTTTCTTTTTTCTTTTTTTTTTAACAGTCTTTTGCAGAGCCCAACATTTCTAGCTTCTTTGTCCTTTTTATTTTATTTTTTTATGTTTTGTACTTTTGGTGATCCATCTAAGAAATCTTGGCCTCCCTTAAGTTCACAAAGATTTTCTCCTACGTTTTCTTCTACCAACTCTTTGGTTTGTTTTGATACATTATGGCTAAAATCAAGGTTGCAGAGTTAGGATTCATTTATTTGAAAATACTTTTCTGATATTCTTGGAGAAAATGAACATTAAATACCCAAAATCTTTGTACTTTCTAGCACAAAGTTTTCACAAAGATTAATTTGTATTTTAGCAAGTCACCTCAGACCTTTTAGTCAATCTCTCTCAATAGATGGGAGTTTAATATCTACTAGTGGCTTCATCATACTTTAATGACAATAAACAAAATTACTTAACTATTATCAGTTTGTGAGTTGTTGAGGAGGAGAGGAAGTCTTTACTAATGTACTGAAAACTTTAAAGTAATATTCAAGACTTTTATCAGGGAGGGGTATTATGGAACTGATTGGGCAGATGGATAGCAAAGGGAGAGAAAAAAGGTTTAGGTGGGAAGGTGAAGAGGACTGACAAGAGTAGCAATGTGTCTATATTTTGGAATCTGGTTCTTTTACCATTAACTAATCTTTGATCCTGAGGAAAAAAAGAGCACAAGCAGAAATATAAATAACTGTTCTAAATCAAATTCTGTGAGACAAGACGTAAAGTATTCCCTTTTTGTTCACACTTCTGAATGAAATAAAATATGGTTTATGGTTTAGACACATGGAGAAGTCTTGGGAACACCATGCCACTGTGGCGTCTCAAGAGCTGCCACATGATGTTGGTGAAGGGCACCAAACTTAAATGAAAATGACACCACACTCTAGAGGAAAACAATAGCAGAAGGCTGACTGGAACTTTTCTTGGGTTCTATGAGACGGCTTTGTAATGGCATAAGATAAATTATATTTGGTACCTCATCATCTTGCCCAGCTTAGTCATAAATTCCCCTTTTGAGCAACCACCTCAGCTAGACTTGCCCTGAGCACAAACACAGCAAACAAGCGCTGTGCATCTCTATGGTTTGGATGAGAAGAGCCACCCTTAGCTTCCTTGAAGAGTCCTTGCAGCTTCTGCCCTTTCAAGCCACATAATTGATTAGTAAGGCATGTAATTGCATATGGCTTGGATGATATGCACTGCCATTAGCTTCTCTAAACTGCCAATCCCCAGAATCCATGGGAAAGACAGGGTCACAATAATGTAAAGAGCCAGTACCCACATATACTCCTCTCCCTCCACCCCCTCCTGGGCCCCTCTGCCACCTCATTCTCCCCTCTCTCCTTATAGGGCCTTTGGTCTAACAAAGCTGTCCTTTAACATCTTCTCAGCTGGCTGGCTACCTGTTTTTATGCTTCATCACCCAAAGAACTTCCACATAACATCCAAAACAAGCTCCTCAAAACATATGTGAGTAATTGAGGATGATTGATCAAGAAGTTTGACCACTTAAAATGGCAGGTAAGTGGTTGAGTGCTAACTATCCACATATGAGGTCCAGGGTTCAATTCCTGGCCCCAGTACCTCCAAAAAAAATAATAATCATAACAGTGCCCAATTGACAAAGGACATAGTACACAGTGGAGGACCTTGACACTCAACATGCTGTCACTAAATAAATAGGAAAATTGAAAGGTACTATTAATACATCCAAAACTAGAAAATAATGTTGACATTTTGAATGTCAATTCTTCGCTTGGCTTCTACTATGATACTTATTATTGATAAATGAAAATATGTGCTCATTTTAAATACCTTCTGAAACCTAGCATTCTGTTATCCCTTTTAATAAGAGGAAATGAAGAACTCTCAACAATTCACAAAGGAATTGTGATTTGATATTATCAATGTTCTGTGTATACAATGTCCATATTTATATTGTTGAATAACATAATATAAAACATAAAATTAAAGTTCAATTTTGAAATATCCTTAATTCATAAATTGAGAAGTTACTTTTCAATCTATGAAAATGAGAGATCTTGTTTTTTTAAGTATTAGAAATATTATATGACCCAATATTTTATTTATAATTTGATTATGGAGAAAATATGTTAATTTTATTAGACTAAAATATTCTTTATTAACAACTAGTGCCCCAATCTTAGCTTATAATACCACATTCTGATAAAAGGAATGAGGGCTCCATGGAAAAAATGGTTCATTCCAGAGAGAGGACAGGGAACATACATGATGAGCCTGGAGCAACTCATAGTGCTAGAAAGTAAGGAAGTGCTTTAAAAACAAAAGGATGAAGGTATTTCAAAGGGACAAAGAGGCCAATGTAAAAGAGCTCCCAATTGCTAAAACTGGAACAATTTGAGCAACCAAAAAAATAATACAGAATTCTCAGTTTAAAACCCAGAACAAATATCCATGAGTCCACACTAAATGATTGAATGAGTAAATGAATGTGGGAGAAGGGACAAATCTCCCTTGCAGAAAAATTCCAAATAACTAAAGTCAATACTCCCTTCCTCTTCAAGAGATGGAAGTAAACTTTCTTCCCACAGATTGTGCTTCATGACTTGCTTCCAAAGAGTAGTGTGGAAAGAAAGGGGAAAATGTAACTTTGTGGAGAAACCTGGCAAAGGTTCAGCCAGGTGTTCAATGTTAACATCATGTAGGACAACATGTCCCCGTAATATAAAGTGATGTGATGGGTACTTCACCTTAGTGATCTTCTTCCACACCAACCA
>JAQZBX010082137.1:0-13571 GCA_029593785.1 Cabassous unicinctus | reverse complement strand
GCCAGTGGGGTGCTGTGCGCTCGACATTTGCCACAGGCTGTCCGGAGGGTGGCCAAGAGTTCAAGAAAACGCCCTTGGGGAGTGGGGTAGCTTGGCGGTTGAGCACCTGCTTCGCATGTGCAAGGTCCTGGGTTCAATCCCCGGGACCTCCTGAAAAAAAAACAAAAACAGAAACCACTGCCTGCGTGTGGAGGAGCTGGCCCAGGTCAGAGCCACAGGGCTGGTGACTCTGGGTACAAAGAAAGGGGCAGAAATAGCTGCCCCCCCACGGCAGAAAATGCAGGGCTCGTGCCTGGTGCTTTGAGGGAGAGGAAATGCTCTTCTCCCCTGAGCCCGAGGTGGACAGGCAGCTGCGGGGGGCCTGGGCCCAGGGTGTGAGCAGGCATGGTGGGGGCTTGGAATGGATGGGAACTGTCCAGAGGCCCCCAGAATCCTCCAGAACCCTCCAGAATCCCCACTCCCAATTTTCATTCTGTCTCAGTTTCTCCAGCCTTGTGCCAAACGTCCAGCTGCAGTCCTGCGCACCCAGGGGAGAGACCAGCGCCGAGCCCAGAAGCCGAGCAAACACGCTCCGGCAAGGAGCGGGTGCCAGGCCCCCCGGCGTGCGGGCTGTTCCTCTCCCGGGCCCCGCACCCACTCCGGCACCCGGCGTCCCCTCCCGAGGTTCATCCATGCACTGGACCTCGGAGGCGCTGCACGTGGGTTCCAGGCTCCCGCCAGCCAGCAGCACCACCTGGTCATGGACAGAGTCGGGGGCCTGCCCGGGCCCTTTCCATCGCCCCGTGTTACCCTCGGCAGGAGAGAGGGCGGGCGGCCGCGGGAGGGTCACTCTGTTTGTTCAGCAGGCCCGGGCCCCTCCTGCCCGTGCCGGGAGCCTTCCCAGAAGGATGTTTTCCAGGGACCTGCTCAGCAAACGGCCTTTGGACGCTGGCCGGGGAAGCCTGGTGGGGAGGGCCCCCGCATTCCGTCCCCATTTATGAGCAGCCCGCTTCCTCCAGCCTCTCGCGGCCACGTGACTGGGCCATGGGGTCCCGGAGGGCCGGCCTCACGGGTGTCCCGGGCTGGGCCCTCCGCGGGCGGCACAAGGGGCTTGACGTACCCCGAGGTTTTACCGTCACCACCTGGAGGGCTTGGGCATGGCTCAGGCGGGAGTCGGATGGGTCCCGTCCTGGGGACAACATCCGGGACCGCTGACCTCAAGCCGGCGAGGGCAGTGCATCCAGGTGGCGCGGTCCCGTCCACAGCCTGGCGGCTTGGGGAGCACGGAGAGGCGTCCTGGCAGTCGCGGCACCCTGCCCCCTCCCCGGGCTCCCAGCCTCCTCCTCCCCCAGACCCCACATGTCCCCCAGCTGCTCCCACCCGGTTGCAGTGGGGGTGGCAGGGGTCTTCCTCAGAAACGGGCTGTGAGTCAGCAGCCAGCCCGGGAAGTGGCCGCCTCCCGTCCAGCTCACCACTGGGCCCGAGGCCGGACGCGGCACAGGAGGCCATTCACGCACGGGCTGCGGGGGCAGGGGCGCCTCTGCCTCGGGCTGTCCCGGGCACCTCCCCGTGCCATCGAGCTCCGTGGCATGGGCACTCCAGGCAGCTGGGGGCCGGGGGCCTGGCATGGGGCCCCAGCTGCTCTGGGGGCGCCGTGTCTGAGCACCGATGTGTACAAGAGGAAGAGTTCCCAGAGAGGGTGGCAGATGCTGGGCCAAGGGAGGGCATCAAGCACATGCCCCTGGGGTGATGCCTCCAGGCCCCGCCAAGGAGGTCTGTACCAGGAGCACCTGTTTGGGGGTGCTGGGGGCCCCTCACTGATAAGGAAGGAGCTCCCAACTCCTTACCCACCCCTCCAGGCACTTGGCTGGCAGGGGGGCACAAGCTGAGGCCCTGAGCCTTCCCCATGGCCTTCACAGTGCAGGAAGACACGGCACAGCAGTCCCAAGCCATCAGGGCCCTCCTGGTGTGCCCAGGGGGAGACTGAGGCATGACAGGGGGCATCCTGCCTGGCACATCAGGCCTGAGTTTTTGCCAGACTGCACACACCCTCCAGCCTGTCCACATGGCCCTGTGGCCTCATCAGCCCTGGACACATCCTGGATCCAGCTGGGGGTGGGGGTGGGGCGCTGCTGCCTTCCCAGCTCCCCTGGACACCCCCACACCGCCGCTGTTTCCGGAGCCTGAGCTTGGGGGAATGGGGGGTCCAGAAGCCCCTCCATCCGCTCAGCACCCCAGGGACCGAGGGCGAGAGTTTCCCCATCTCACGCCTGCTCACACACGTCTCCCCAGCTCTCCCGGGGAGAGAGGAGGATGTGGGGGCAGCTCTGCTTTCTGGGGTCACAGACACATGCCTCCTCCGGCATCTTCCTGAAGCTGAGTGAGTTTTCCCAGCTCCCAGCTGACAGCAAATTCCAGAGCCTGTTCCAGGAGTGGCCTCTCCTCCCCCCACCCGCCACACCTCCAGCCGAGCCAGCCCCCCACGGACGCGACTTCCTCTGCCCAGGCCCCCTCCCAGGCTCACCTCCAGAAAGACCCATTTTAAAAGCTGGGGTGGGTCAGGAGCCCCCGCCCGGGCGTCCAGCTGTCCAAACACGCGGTCGCCTACGGGGCCACTGGAGGGGGAAGGGAGCCCACCACTGACCTCGGGTAGTCCCCTCCTGCCTTCCTCAGGAAGTGACTGTGGGATGGGGTGGCCAGGGGGCAGGGGGTGAGGGGCTTGGAGTGAGAGGTGCCCCTTTCCCCACACTAGCCGGCTCCTCTGGCCTGGGACCCCCTCAGAGATCTGCCGCCTTCTTTGGACTTTTGGAGGTGGCCCAGGACCCCCAGGACTGCCATGGGGTGAGAGGTGAGGGGTACTGGGGAGCCAGGCGCTGCCCACAGCATTGGGGAGAAGCATGAGGATGAGATGGCTGGGGAGGGAGGCTCCCCCCTTAGGCTAGGACTGTGGGCGTGGGGGACCCAGGCAGGCCCAGGAACCCTGAAACCCCCAGTGGGGAGGCTGGTGTGGGGGCCCTTGGGACCCAAGTGGTGTCCCACGTGCCTCTGGGCTCAGGCTGGTATCCAAGGCCAGAGAGGCACACCCCTGCGGCAGGGCAGGGGGCTCTTCAGGACCAGAATCCTTGCCGAGGAGGGTCCAGAGTCCAGAAGAGCCAGAAGGCTCCAGAGCAGGCGGCGGGTGCAGAGGCGGCGCGGCCTTGTCTGGGTGGGGAGGGTCCAGCAGGGCAGCTGGTGTCCCGGCAAGGACACGTCCAGGGGCCCAGGACGGGGTCCTTGGGAGGGGCACCGTGTGGTCAGCCTGCGCCGGCCGCTGTGGGACGGCGGCACCCGCCCAGCCCGGCCTTCGAGGAGCTTTGCAGGGACACTGGGGGAGGGTGCGGCCGGGTGGGAGGGCGTGGCCAGCTCCCATGCGGGCGGGCAGGGCGGCAGGGGCACTGAGGACGCGGCCCCGCCTGCTGGGCGACCATGGCGCTGCCCCGAGCTCTCGCCTGAGAATTGGGGTCGGGGTGAGAAGGGCGCCCCTTGTTGGATGGCGGCCACAGGGTGGTGGTCCTTCTGCCTGGGGGGTCAGGAGGCCCCCCGGAAGGAGGCTGCACCTGAGCCCAGCCTGAGGGTCAGGCCCCCGCTGTGAGGACCCCGCCTGGGGTCCCCGGGGCGCAGGCGAGCAAGGCCGGCCCAGGAGGCCCCCCCGACAGGTGCTGAGAGAGAGTGTTTCAGGGCAATAAACTTCCCCTCGACGAAACCGGGAGGCTGGAGAGGGTGAGCCAGGGGCCGGCCCGGGCCTGCTCGGCGCGGGGAAGGCTCTTACCTGTGACAGCCTCGCTGCCCAGGCCTCCGAGCTCACGGGGAGAAGTGGGGAGAAGCCAGAGAAGGAGGGGCAGGGGCGGGGTGGGTGGGGAGGGTGGAAGGGGGGCGCCGGGGCGCAGAGGGGGGCTGAAGGGCCCCTTCCTTAGGGCAGGTGTGGTGAGCGGTCAGCTGCCCCCAGGCCAGGCACAGGCGGCCCGTGTGAAACGGGGAGAACCAGGCAGTGGCTCCGAGGCTTCATGACAGGCCTGGACAGAGCTGGACGGGGCTGGACAGGGCGCCAGGGGCAGCTGGCCCGGCCAGTGGGGCGTCTCGGGCTCCACCCGCGTCTTTCCTCCCCTCGCTCCCCCACGCTGCAGCTTTCCCTGCCCCGAGCAGGTGTCCCTGGCTGGCTGTAAAGGCAGCGTCCTCAGTATGGCGCCCTTGTCTGCCTTGCAGGGCCCTGCCCGGCAGCCCCTCACAGCCCCACGTGCGCGAGTGCAAGCCCGGGCGGTCTGAGCTGGTGTGCGGCGGCCACGAGGCTGGTCCCTGGAACTCTGTCCATGGGGTCCAGGACGTGCGCCCCCGTGGTGTCCTGGCCGGGCCTGGGACCACCCACCTTCCTTCAGTGGGCCTTCGGGGGCTGCACCAGAGTCCGGCCCTGGTCCCCACCAGCCCTGGAGCCTCGCCTCGTGGGGGGCTCACCCCCTCCCCAGGGGACGACCCTGAGGCCACTTGCCCAACATCAGGCCCCTCCCGCTGACTGTCCCCAAGTCTCACTGGTCATGACGTGAGCTTGGACTGGCTGCTCCCCCGCCCACACCACGGCCAGGCTACCACGGGGTCGGAGGTGAGATGCGAGAGCCACGGCACTGGGCCCTGGGGCTGGGCGGCCACACGGGGTCTGCGGAGGCAAGGCCTTGTGGCTCCAGCCTGGGGGGCCAGGACCCCCACTCCAGATGCTGGGCCGGGGTCTGTGAGGGAGGAGGGGTCCCAGCAGGAGGATAAGGAGGACCCCGGAGTCCCGGCTGCCTCTGGGAGACCCCTCCTCCAGGGTCTGCAGCCTGCCCCAGCTCTGCCCAGGCACAACCACTGCCCTCTCGTGGACAGCAGGACGCAGGCACAGCTGGGCGGCCCAGCTGCTCAGCTTCTCCCGGCCCGGACGAGCACGTGGGCCGAGTCAGGTGCTCAGCAAACCTTCGGGAGCAGCCAGCGTATGCTGATACCAGTAGACGAAGACGGGGAAGCAGCCGGAGAGGGGGCGCTGCTGGGCAGAGGAGGCCGCAGGGAGGGCTGTGACACGGGGGCTTCTCGCTGCCCAGTGAAGCCGAGACCCCTTCCAGGTGGGGCAGTCTGGAAGGCTTCCTGGAGAAGGAGGGCTCTCGGGGGTCCGTGAGGACCAGGCACCTGTGCGGACCTATTTCGCCCATGGTGAGACGGGGGAGAAGTCCTCGTGTTTGCCTCACCGGGCTTTGGAAAGGAGCAGACGAGCTCACGGACAGGAAGAGTCTGAGTCACAGCTGCATGAGCCGTCCCTGGGGCGTCCCCGCCGTCCGTGGGTCCTGCCGGCGGCTCTGGGGCGAGACTGCAGCAGTCTGCCCGGCTCCCAGGGCGCACAGGGCTTCTGCAGCTCGCCAGGGGCTTTCTGCCAGCCTCGGGCGTGGGGTGCGGACCCGCTAGAGGTCAGCACCCCGACCCGGCCCCCGCAGGTCAGCCCCTCACCCTTGGCGGAGGCCATCCCGACAGCAAAGAGGAAGCCAGCATGGGAACTGGATGGTGTCACCCCGTTGTTTGTGCTGCCGACCCCGCAAGCTTGTGCAACAAATGTGAGGGCCGGAAAGCCAGCTACCCAGGGCCTCACGCACTCAGAGGTAGCCCACCGGCCCTGGAGGCTCCGAGGGTGAAGGCCGGCCTCCCCGCCCACGCAGGTGGCCACCGTCCCCTGCACCTAGGCCCAGCCCAGGCACGTTGTCCTCATGCCCCTCGGGTCCCCAAGGACAGAGCTGGTGACCCAGCCCTGGGTCCAAGGCCCAGACCCCACTTCCTGCATGTGCAAGCTGGAGCTCGGCCAGCGTGTCCACCACAAAGGGACCCCCGGGGTCATGGGTGGCCTCTAGTAGAAGCAGGGCCACCTGGCTGGGCCCTCGAGGGGCTCCCTTCTGGGAGAGGCAGCACCCGTGGGCAGGGGGGCTTTGTGCAGGGGCTGGAAGGCATCAGGCAGGGCTCCTGGTGAGCTGTGGCGTCTTGGTCATGTGTTGGGAAAGAAGGAAGGGGGACCCGTGGGGGAAAGACGCAGGGGCGGGGCCTGCTAGGCGGGCACGTGGGCCCGAGGGGGGCTGGAGCTCTGGGCGCCAGGGCCGCGATGAGTCAGGACACCGGGCTGCTCTCCGAGGCCTGGGCACCCTGCGCCTCCTCCCCCAGGTCCAGGCCTGGGCCCAGGAGGAGGAGGGGCAGGAGCACGCAGCGCTGCCCGGGGGGGGGGGGGGGGGGCGGGCCGCCGGGCCCTGGTTTATCTGGGCTCCTGGCAAAGCGCCGACGCAGAGTCCAGAACCCTGGCAGGGCTGCTATCAGGGTCCTCCCAGGTGACCTCACCCCACCCAGGCTCAAGGGGAGGGGTGCCCGCTATCTGGGGCTGCCGCGCCCAAGATAACCACCAGAGCAGACGCAGAGCTGGGAGCTGTGTGGGCCTGCCCCAGCCCAGGCAAGGGGCTCAGCTGGCCACAGAGGGTTGCAGGCACCCGGGGCCTGGGTTGGGGGCGTGGGGTGGCCCAGAGGGTCCCATAGGCCAGGCCAGAGAGTCTGAGCAGCCAAGTGAGAGATGAGAAACTGAGAGGCAGAGGAGAGGGGAGCTGGGTGGATTGGGGGCCCGGCTGGGACCCGGTGCCCTGGCCTCCCAGCCCCTTGCCTGAGCACACCCTGCTTCCCAGACCCCCGAGCACCCCTCCTCCCAGGAGCCCGCAGTGCCTCCCAGGACCCCAAGCACCCCTGACCCAGGACCCTTGCACAGGGCCTCCGCCAGGCCAGCCTCATCCTCTGGGGTGCTGGCTGAGCTGCTTTCCACCTGGCAAGTCGGAGCCAGGTCTCGCCCGCTCCTGTGGGACCCCGTCCCGGCAGCGTCCTGGGGGCAGCACAGCTCCACTGGCTTGAGCTGGTACCCGCCACGCTGCCTGCTGGGTGCCAGGCCCAGTGTGGGACTTGTGGCTGGGCAGGGGCGGGAGACAGCCTACCTCAGGCCCAGGGTCTGGTTGGCGTGGGAGCCTGTCTTGCTCAGCTGGGGCCACTGGGAAAGCAGAGCTTTCTGGGCCCCACGGGAAAGGCCTTCCAGGGCACCGCCCCAGGCCCACCGGGCACCACAGCCAGCCCTCTCGCCAGCTCCTGTGCCACCAGCAAGCGCGAGGGCAGAAACTCGAACCGCGGCTCAGACCGTGGCATGCCGTGGCTGCTCCCACGCAGCTCTCCTGTGTCAGAAGCGAAGCCGGGCAAGAAGCCCTGTGGGGACACGTCGCCGGTACCTGCTGGCCTGGGAGGGGCCTGTGCCTGGCCCCTTAGCAGGGAGAGGAGCCTCCAACCCACCAGCTGGGCAAGGGGCTCAGGAGGAGTGGGACCCCTCCCCGAGGTCTCTGCACCTCTGAAGGGACATCAGCAGGTGCTGGGGTGCTGGAAGAATGTGTGCTGCCCTGTCCCCCCAGCGGGTGGGAAGGGCTCTCTGTGACCGCTGGCCCTGGAGCAGGGGCTGCCGTGGGCTGGGCACACGCTGGGGTCCTGGCCCCTCTCTCCTTGGGGCCCTCGCAGCGTCTGTCTCCAGGGAGCAGGGGGTGGGTGGGGTCCCAGGAGGAGCCCAGGGCTTCTGCCTGGGCCTGTCCCAGGGCCCAGGAAGCCTCTCCAGGAGCCGGTGCCGCAGGACTGGGGCGAGGGGCCCACAGGACCACGTCCAGCCTGGGCCAGACCCCCTCCCCGCTCCTCCTGGGAGGGGGCAGGAGAGGCAGTGCCCCAGCCCTGGCTCCCACGGGGGCCCGGGGGACGCGGACCTTCCTTCCTGTGGTGGATGGCAAGGAACAGCGGTGACCCCGACGGCGCAGGATGAGCGAGCCCCCTCCCTGTGGGGGCCGCAGCAGGGGAGGGGTCATCAGCGGAGGGGTGGCCAGAGGCACCTGGGACAGGTGGCCCCTGCGCCCCGGCCGACTGACCCGCGCAGGGTGGTGCCGTGGGGCCGTGCGGATTGCGTGCTGCTCACCGGCTGCACGTGCAGGTGCGGCCCTGGCCACGAGGCCCCTTTCTGAAGTGCCCGTCGGACTCCGCCTGTCCCCCTGCCGGCTGCGGCCAGCCCCGCCTGGCCCACCAGAGGCCCTTCCGCCCCGCCAGCGCCTCGCCTTGCTCTCAGCTCGGGTCTCACTTTCTCTGCAAAGCCGGGGCTGGGCCGAGCGGGCAGCCAGGGCTGTGTGCCCGCAGCCCCTGCTGCCCCCATGGCCCCGTCCCACTGCCCTGGGCTCCGCAAGGCCTGGGCTGGGCCTGGACGAGACCGCCTCGCCTCGGGCGCGCAGTGTCCAGCTGGTCCAGCAGGCAAGGGAGTGGAAGGAAGGAGCCGGGTTTGGTCGGGGGGCACATGGCTGGAGAGTGAGTGAGCCGAGAGGCAGGATGCTGTCCTGGAGAGGCCAGTGGCCCCTGCTCAGGGCTTGGCACGGTTGGAGGTGGGACCGGACAGCAATGTGGCTTTCTCTAGGTTGCCCAGTCCAGCCGGGGCAGGGGCCGCCACTCCTCCACCAGGCACAGCCCCTCTGCCAGGCTCCCAGAGCCCCCCTGCAGCCCTCCCGGCCCCAACCCCCTCCCCAGGCGTGGGGCCCAGGAGCCCAGACCTCTCTGGCCTTGACGTCCCTTCTCACACAGGGGCTCCTGCCCAGGTGGCACCTCCTCACCCTTCACTCCGGCCCCGGCGGCCAGCCCTGCCCTCCCCCACAGGCACCTCCTGCAGCTACCAGCAAGGCCTTCCCCCAGCCCTCCCAGTGCAAGCCACACCTGGCCTTCAGGGTCAGCCCACTGGCCACCTCCTCCAGGAAGCCTTCCAGGGCCCCTGGGCCAAGTCCATGCCTTCCACAGCTCAGGCGAGGCCAGGGCAAGGCCAGGTCTGAGATGCCTGAGGAGCCCTTGGGGACACCCCTGGCATACCTCTGGGAGGCCCGGGAGAGAGGCTTCTTTGCTGGGGGCCTCAGTTTCCTCAGTCTGTGAGGGAGACCCCGTGCAGAGAGCCCATGGATGTGGGGGGCCTCAACGAGGCCGCCATTGCTGGGGGCGCTGCTTGCTGACCCGCAGGGCCCCTGCTCTGCATGGCCCGTCCCCACAGGTGCTCAGAAGCCGCTGGTACATGCCCAGGCAGGACCCACGTGCCGCTGACGGCTCAGAGGACCATCCTGCGGCCGCCCCGGGCTCATGCCCCATGTGGGTCAGGGGGCAGCGAGGTGCCCACCCCGGCTAACAGGCCCCACCCTCTGCTTGGGCGAGGCTCGGCCCCTTCCTCTGTCCCCGCAACTCGCCAGCAAAGCAGAGGCCTGTGAAGGAGACAGGGCCACTGCTGCGGCCCAGACAGCAGGTCTTGGGGCATCCGGGCCCCCCGAGTGACCACCAGGGAGCCCTGTGGGTGGATGAAGAGGTTCCCCCTCATTGCTGGGGAGCTGGGGCCTCTTGGGGGGCCCCTCGGGAACCCCCAGCCTCTACACCTGTCCCCAAGGGCCAGGGCAGGTTGGACTTTGGTGACCCTGCCAGGAACAGAATGGCCTGGCCATTCGTCCTCTGCGGACTCCTGCTGGTCACGCAGCCAGACTGCCCAGCTTTACCTCCTACAGAGTCAACTATGGAGCGCCAGCTGCATGCAGCTGCTTAAGAGGCAGAAGGGGAAGCTGTAGCCCCGAGGCCAGCCCTTGAGGGGACCAGACCCAGGGCAGGGGGCCGGGGCCAGAGGCTGGGGGCAAGGGGCGGGGGCAGTGCCAGCCCCCCTTGGGCCACACCCCTGCGCCTGCTGCACTTTCCTCTGCGGCTCAGCATTTTCTCACGCTTGGAGCTGGCACCGGGGACCAGGCTACGCTGGGACTTGTTGTCTGGGCCCTGGGAAGTCGGGCAAGGCTTCCCTCTGAGCCCGGGGGCAGGAGCGGCTGCAAGTCGGGGCACGGCCGTGGCCGGCGGCTGCGGGGCCCGGAGTGGGGAGCCGGTTGCAACACGGGCTGAGCAGCTGCAAGAGGCCTGGCCCCTGCCAGCTGGGCACGAGTCCCAGCCTGTCCTGGCGCCCCACATCCCTGTCCTCCCGCGGAGGAACCCAGAGCCCTTGCTGGGCCTCGGTTTCCCCATCTTGAATCGGGATACGGAAGGCTGGAGGGGACAGCTGAGCACTCAGGGCCTGCAGAGCCTTTGTGGCGTGGCTGTGCCTGGGGGGGTCACCTCTTGCAGCACTGACCTCCCTTTTGAGTGGGGACAAGGACCAGCTACCTCAGGGCCACCGGGAGGCTCCAACGAGAAAACCACAGCCCCGGGCTCCTTGTCCTCGCTGGCTTCGGGGCTGTGCCCTCGGGACCTGAAGTCAGGAATTCTTGGTGCCTTGAGTCTGCCCAGTTGGGGTTTGGAGGCCTGCGCCCCACTTCTCGGACCCTGTCCAGCCCCAGGCCACGACCCTGGAGCTGCCCCTCCAGCGTGGTAGGGCTCCCCGGGGGTGGGTCGCAGGCTCCTGGAGCTGAGAGCTGGGGGTGGCCGCCCCTTCACTGGTGCCCGAAACCTGCCCCAGACGCCAGCCAGTCCCTCCAGCCAGCCTGACCCTGAGCAAATCCGCGGGTGGTCCCGCCAGGTCCTGGTGGTCCCATGGTCTTAAAGACAAACGGCATCCCCGTGGCCCTCAACCTGCCCCACTAACCCCGTAGAGACCAGGCTGGCAGTGGTCCCAGGGCCACCAAGGGCCCCGGGCACCCCTGGACTGGCCGCTTTGCCCGGTGGGTGCAGGAGGGCCAGGCTGGCAGGAACGGGCCCCTCCCCCTCTCTGCTGCCCTGCTGGACCAGGCCGGGCAGTGGCCTCTTCTGGCCTTGGCCTCCAGCCCTCCGAAGTGTCCCATCTCCCCTCCTGCTGCTGGAGCCAGGGAGGTGGGCTCCGAGGCCCCCGGCTTCGGGGAAGGACCCGCGGGTCGGGAGCCCTATCTGCAAGCGCCACGTGCTGCCATCAGTTGTCGGGGAGGGTGAGAGGCAGTTCCCCTGGGAGGCAGCCCCTCGACACCCTGCTGCGTGCTGGCAAGCCCCCAGGCAGGCGTGGGAATGTTGCTGGCGGGAAGGGGGCCCTCCCCCAGGAATCAGCCTCTGGGAGCCTGCCAAGAACGCACTGATCCGAAGAGGAAGCAAAGTTCAGCTCAGCAGCTTGACCCGGGGCTGCTGGGGAACGGATGAGCCGCTGGGTGCAGACCAAGCCCTGACCCCAGCCCAAGCTGAGTGCTGATCCCAGCACAGGCTGACCTCTGACCCCAGCCACAGACTGAGCCTTGACGCAGGGACAGGCTGAGCCCTATTCTAGCCATTGACTGAGCCCTGATCCCAGTCTTAGACTGAGCCCTGATCTCATGGCAGACTGAACTTTATCCCAGCCACGGACTGAGCCCTGACTGCGGCCAGAGACTGGCTCCTGATCTCAGGCACAGAACTGAGCCTTGGCCCCAAACTCAGCCTGGACCCCATCTCCGCAGATCTCAAGTACAGCTTTTGTCCATCTCTGGCCCTTGGCATCCTCGGTCCCCAGACTGAGACCACCCTGGCTGGGCTGCATTAGCAGAGGTCGAACACTGGAATATGGGAGGTGACAGCCAGCTCTGCTTGACCCCCTCCCAGGGCTGCACTTTCAAAGGGTCTCAGACCAGCTAGAGCAGCTCAGGCTGGGGGCGGCCAGGGCAGGGAGAGGGCCTGGTCACCTGGCGGGACCTACCACCTACTGACCGCCACCTGGATCCCCCCAGGCCAGCCCTGGCAGTTGGTGAGCCCCAGCTCGGTTTGTGGGGAGGAAGAGGGTCAGTCGTGGCAAGCCGCACGTGCGGGCCGGGCAGGGCTGGCCCCAGGCCCTTGGACCTCAGACCCGAGGCCCAGCGTGCCACTCGGTGCAGAGAGTGGGGGGCGGGGTAGGGCCCGCAGCCCAGAGACCCTGGTTCCTGGAGCGGCCCCCTGCACGCCCAGGTCCGATGCTGGGAACCCCATGCTTGGCGGGGGAGGGATGAAGCTGTGTTTATTCGGAGCTGAGCTGTCCCTTCCAATCTCGGTGCCTTATCAGGCCGCCTGTTTGCCCAGCGAGAGTTCAAACACCAAACACGGGGGCTGGAGGTCACTGGGGAGACGCGGGGAGGGGCTGACCACATTGACCGGCTGCTCCCAGCCGGGTTATAAATAGCTGTGGAGCTTCTCTTGGCTCAGAGGGGGCTCGGCGGAGTCCCCCCAGCCCCCGCCCGGCCTGCGGGCACCAGATGCCAGCTGGCAATCCGTGGTGTTGACATTCTCCGGCAACGGGTTTGGCTTCTGATAGCAACCCACAAAGGCGCGGCTGAGGGCCCATTCTCATAGGAAAGCCCCGAGAAACGCCCCCCAGGCTTCCCAGCCTGCACCTGGGCGGCGGGGAAATCCCAGGGCCAGGTGAGCACCGAGAATGCCCTGCTGTCCCTGCCTGGAGGGGCTGGGGGGTGAAGCCCCTGGAAGAGGCAGGCTCAGAGTCCATCAGCATGCCTGGCAGTGCAGCTTGGTGGTTTGGGCTTCCAGAAGGCTCTGTGACCTCAGGCAGCCGTGTAACTTAGAGAGCCTCAGTTTCCTCGGCTATAAAGGGGGGACACTCGCGGTTCCTACGGTGCAGAGAGGTGGAGAAGATTGATGGATGGTCCAGCGGGGACCGCCAGCCATCTCCCAGATGCGGAGGCTGAGGCCCAGGGGCTCCTGCCATGCCACAGGCCCACCTGGACCCCGATGGTGGGAGACAGGGGCAGGGGACAGGGACGAGTGGGCAGGGCCTCTCGCAGTCCAGGCCAGGAACTGAGGGGCGCTGCTGGGGTGGAGACCCTCCCCCGGGCAGTCGGCACATGCCTGTGGTGAAGGCTGCTTTGCCCTTCTGGGTTTTGGGGGTTAGCCACTGTCACTTTACGGGGCGCGGGAGAGCCTCAGAGTCAAAGCAGCTTGGCGGGCTCTTTCCTGCACTCCCCAAGGGTGGGCACCTGCGGGCTGGCCCCCAGGACCCACTGAGCCCCAGGGTCACCCCACAGGTAGAGCCAGAGGGAGCTGGAGGACAAGCGGGGAGACTTGGGTCCCCGGCGGCGTCCAGGCAGCACAGACCTGCCCCAGGCCGTGACAACAGCGTGGAAAATTCTTTATGATCATGGTGGTGCAAAGCCGATGGATGAATGTCGTGTATTAGAGCATTTTCTTGGATCGAAAAGGTCATTGTTTTCTTCCACCGCTAAGAGAAAGTGAAGTATTTTTGTGAATCCCTAATACACCTGCCCTGCCCCCGAATGACTCTGAAGACAGGAAGTCGGGGCTGAGAGCTGGAATAGGAAACGGGGCCAGCCAGGTGGGGGGACCAGGAAGGGGCTCCGGGCGGCGGGAACAGCAGGGGCAAAATCCTGGGGACGGCGCAGCGCGGGGGATGCGGTTCTTATTATCAAAATCATCTGCAAAATTTGAAAACAAATTAATATAAACATGGCAATGTATGTGATTTATGTTTTCATCGACCTTGAATTCTCCTGTAGCTTCCTAACGCCCTTTGAAGCAATGAACCTTGCTTACAGGAGTACTATACTCCATTTCAGCAGAGT
>JAQZBX010082136.1:0-13547 GCA_029593785.1 Cabassous unicinctus | reverse complement strand
TTTTTTTTTTTTGTCTTACATTCTTTTATTCATTATAGTATATATATATATGCAGCTCTGTTTTATGTACAATAATTGGTTCTATCAAATAATCATACCAAGGCATCCTGGTAACCTTCCCCAAATCAGATTTAGGTAAAATTAGATATTTTTGCACTTCAAAGGCTACCAAGCACTTGAGACTTCATTACTGATTTCAGTTTTGAGGCCATACACAATTCAAAATATACAATAAATGGGTTAAGGCGATAAAAGTGGGCTGAAAGAAACCACAGGATTCTGAACAATTAAACTGTGTATTTCACTTGCTAATCAGAGCCATAACATGAACAGCAAACATTGTGCATATCTCTTCTTTGAACCAATGATGGATTAAGCGTGTCTTGTTTAACCTCAACATATTTGTGAATTTTTCCTTTCCACACCTGTGATAGATTCCTAGTTTCATTCCCTTACAATAAGAGAAAGTGTTTTATATAATTTCAATGTTTTTAAAATTATTGAGACCTGTTTTTTGACCCAACATATAGTCTATCCTTGAGAAAGATCCATGAGCACTATTGCCAAATGTATATTATTCTGTTTTGTGGTGCAATGTTCTGTTTGTCTGTTAGGTCTAGTTTGTTTAGCACATTATTCAAGCTCTCTGCTTTCTTATTTATCCTTTTTCCAGATCTTATATTCAATTATGATAGAGGTATATTGAAGTCACTAATTTTTTTTTAGAGGTATCTATTTTTCCCTTCATTTTTGCCATTGATTTCCTCATGTATTTTGGGGTACCATGGTTAGGGTCATATGTATTTATGATTTTTATTTGTTATTGTTGAATGGCCCCTTTTATTAATATATAATGTCCTTCTTTGTCTCTTAGAAGAGTTGTGCATTTAAAACCTATTTTGTCTGATATTGTTGTTGCTACTTCAGCTTTTTTGTTTGCTGATTGCATGGACTCTCTTTTTCCAATCTTTCATTTTTAGCCTCCTTGCATGTAAGGAGAGGCTTTTGTAGAGAGCATATAGATGATTCATATTTTTTATCCATCTGTGAGTGTGTCTTTTGACTGGGTAATTCAATGCATTAACATTTGATGTTATTATTGTAAAGGCATTGCTTTCATCATTTTATCCTTTGGCTTTCTTATGTCATCTCTTACTATTTTCTACATTTTTCTTTTAGCTTTTCCTTGAATATTGCAGTGTTTTCCAATACTCCAGAGTTCCAAAATGGTTTTTTGACAGTTCCTGCTTAATCTATAGATTATTTTTGATGAGGGATCCATCCTGAACCTTTTTTTTTCAATCCATTCTGCATTTACATTGGTCTATTTTTGTATGTTGATCTACCCTTGCATTCCTTGGATAATTCCCTCTTTTCCTGATGTATAATTCTTTTAATATGCTGTAGGATTCTGTTTTTTGGTGTTTTGTTTGTGTTTTGAATCTATATTCAAAAACAATATTGTTCTACAGTTTTCTTGTCATGTCTTTATGAGCTTGTATCAGAGTAACTATTTGAATGCTGACCTCAGTGAAGAATTAGGAAGGGTTAGGGCTAGGGCTAGGGCTAGGGCTAGGGCTAGGGCTAGGGTTAGGGTTTGGTTAGGGTTACGGGTTAGGGGTTAGGGGTTAGGGTTAGGGGTTAGGGTTTAGGGTTAGGGCTAGGTTAGGATTAGGGTTAGGGTTTTGGGTTAGGGTTAGGATTAGGGTTAGGGTTAGGGTTAGGGTTAGGGTTAGATAGAAACAGCTGGTGAACCCATTTACAGAGCACAGGTTTTGGTACTGACTAAAAGATGCAGGTGGACCATGTAAAGACCACAGTTTCTGGTGCTGACTAGAACCAGTAGGTGGACCCATTTAAAGAGCACAGGTTGTGATGCTGACTAGAGCCTGCTGGTGGACATGTACTGATCACAGGTTGTGGTGCAGATAGACCCAGCAGGTAGATCCGTGTACTGAACACAGGCTGTGAGTCTGAGTAGAGACTGCAGGTGGTGTACAGACCACAGGTTGTGGTGCTGACTGGAATCAACAGGTACACCATGTACACAGCACAGGGCATGGTGTTTACTAGAGTCAGCAGGTAGACCCGTGTACTGACCACATGTTGTGGTGGTGACTAGGACCAGTAGGTGGAACTTGTTTTGACCATAGGATGTGGTGCCTACTAGAATCAGCACGTGGACCGATGTACAGACCAAAGATTGTGGTGGTCACTAGAAGATCAAGTGGAACCATGTACAGACCAGAGGTTGTGGTACAGACTAGAACCAGATGGTGGACCCATGTAGACAACATGTTGTGGTGATGACTAGATCCAGCAGGTAGACCTGTGTACTCACCACAGGTATTGGTGTTGTCTAGAGCCAGCAGGTGGACTGTGTACTGACCACAGTTTATGGTGCTGACTAGAACCAGCTGGTGGACCCATGTACAGACCACAGGTTGTGGTGCTGGCTAGAGCCAGCAGAAGGACCCATGTAGACCACAGTTGGTGTTGCTGACTAAAGCCAGCAGGTGGACCTGTGTACAGATCACAGGTTGTGGTGTTGACTAGAGCCAACAGGTAGATCGGTGTACTGACCAAAATTTGTCATGGTGACCAGAACCAGTAGGTGGTCCTTGTATTGACCATAGGCTGTGTTGCTGACTAAAACCAGCTGGGGTTCCATGTACAGAGCACAAGTTGTGGTACTCACTAGAATGAGCAGGTGGAACCATGTACAGAGCAGAGGTTGTGGTGCAGACTAGAACCAGACGGTGGACCTGTGTAGACCACAGGTTGTGGTGCTGACTAGATCCAGGAGGTGGACCTGTGTACTGACCACAGGTTTTGGTGCTGTCAAGAGCTAGCAGATGGACCGTGTACTGACCACAGTTTGTGGTGCTGACTAGAACCACCTGGTAGACCCGTGTACAGACCACAGGTTGTGGTGCTGGCTAGAGCCAGCAGGTGGACCATGTACAGAGCAGAGTTTGTGTTGCTAAGTAGAGCCGATAGGTGGACCTGTGTAGACCACAGATTGTCATGATGACTAGCGCCAGCAGGTGGGCCATATACAGACCACAGTTGTGCTCCTGAATAGAGCCAGCACATGGACCATATACAGACAACAGGTTGAGGTGTTAACTAGAGCCAGCAGGTTGACCTGTACACAGAGCACAGGTTGTGGTGCTGATTGGAACAGGTAGTGGGCATGGCTACTCACCAGAGGTTGTGGTGTTGACTTGAGCCAGCAGGTAGACCCGTGTAGACCACAGGTTGTGGTGCTGAATAGAGCAGCAGGTGGACTGTGCATTGACAATAGGGTGTGGTGTTGATAGAACCAGCAGGTGGACCCATGTACATAGCAGAGGTTGTGGTGCTGACTAGAACTAATAGTCAGACCCATGTATACCACAGGTTGTTGTGCTGACTAGAGCCAGCAGGTAGACCCGTGTACTGAGCACAGGTTGTGGTGCTGCCTAGAGCCAGCAGGTAGACCCGTGTACTGAGCACAAGTTGTGGTGCTGCCTAGAGCCAGCAGGTAGAATGTGTACTGACCACAGGTTGCAGTGCTGACTAGAAACAGCAGTTGGACCCATGTACAGACCACAGGTTCTGGTGCTGACAGAGCCAGTATTTGTACCCATGTACAGACCATAGGTTGTGGTACTGGCTAGATCCAGCAGGTGGACCCATGAGAGACCACAGGTTGTGGTGCTTACAAGAGCTAGCAGGGGACACATGTACAGAGCAGACTTTGTGGTGCTGACTAGAATCAATAGGTTGACCCGTGTACAGAGCAGAGGTTGTGGTGCTGACTAACACCAGCAGGCAGACCAGTGTACTGACCAGAGGTTGTGGTGCTGACTAGAAACAGCAGGTGGATGGTGTACAGACCACAAATTGTGGTGCTGACTAAAAATAGCAGGTGGACCTATGTATGGCCACAGGTTGTGGTGCTGACTAGAACCAGTAGGTGTAACGTGTACTGACCAAAGTTTGTGGTGCTGATGGGAAACAGCAGGTGGACCCGTGTACAGACTACTGATTGTGGTGCTGACTAGAGCCAACAGGTGGACAATGTACACAGCACAGGTAGTGCTACTCACTAGAACCAGAAGGTGGACCCATGCACTGAGCAGAGGGTGTGGTGCTGACTAGAACCAGTAGGCGGACCCATGTAGACCACAGGTTGTGGTGCTGACTAGAGCCAGCAGGTCGAACCATGTACTGACCACAGATTGTAGGTGCTGACAAAAGCCAGCAGGTGGCCTGTGTACTGACCACGGGTGTGGTGCTGACTAAAGCCAGCAGGTGGACCATGTACTGATTAAAGATTGTGGTGCCAACTAGAGCCAGTAGGAGGCCCATGTACTGACCACAGTTTGTAGTCCTGACTAGAACTGGCAGGTGGATCCATGTACAGTTCACAGGTTGTGGTGCTGACTAGAGCCAGCAGATGGACCATGTACAGACCACAGGTTGTGGTGCTGATAAGAACCAGCAGGTGGACCCATGTAGTGACACATGTGGTGCTGACTACAGCCAGCAGGTGACCTGGTGTATAGAGCACAGGTTGTGGTGCTGATAGAACAAGCATGTGGAACTGTGTACTGACCACAGGATGTGTTGTTGCCTAGAGCCAGCAGGTGGACCAATATGCTGACCACAGGTTGTGGTGCTGATAGAATAAGCAGATGGACCCATGTAGTGACCACTGGCTTTGGTGCTGACTAGAGCAGGCAAGTGGACCAATGTAGACCCCAGGATGTGCTGCACACTAGAGCCAGCAGGTGGACTGTGTACTGACCACAGTTTGTGGTGCTGACTAGAGCCAGCCGGTGGACCCATGTAAAGACCACAGTTTGTGATGCTGACAAGAACCGCTAGGTGAATCTTGTACTGAACACAGTGTGTGGTGCTGACTAAAGCAGGTAGGTGGAGCTTTGTAGACCACAGGTTGTGGTGCTGACTAGAGTCAGCAGGTTGACCCGTACACAGAGCACAGGTTGTGGTGCTGATTGGAACGGGTGGTGGGCACGGGTACTCACCAGAGTTTGTGGTGTTGAATAGAGCAGAAGGTGGACTGTGCACTGACAACAGGGTGTGGTGTTGATAGAACCAGGTGGACCCATGTACATAGCAGAGGTTGTGGTGCTGACTAGAACAAGTAGTTGGACCCATGTGTACCACAGGCTTTTGTGCTGACTAGAGCCAGCAGGTGGACCGTGTACTGATTAAAGGTTGTGGTGCTAACTAGAGTCAGTAGGAGGACCATGTACAGACCACAGGTTGTGGTGCTGATAAGAACCAGCAGATGGACCCATGTAGTGGCCACTGGCTTTGGTGCTGACTAGAGCAGGCAAGTGGACCAATGTAGACCCCAGGATGTGCTGCACACTAGAGCCAGAAGGTGGACTGTGTACTGACCACAGATTGTGCTGAGAAGAGCCAACAGGTGGACACGTGTACAGGCTACAGGTTGTGGTGCTGACTAGAGCCAGCCAGTGGACCCGTGTAAAGACCACAGGTTGTGATGCTGACAAGAACCACCAGGTCGACCTTGTACAGACCACAAGTTGTGGTGCTGACAAGAACCAGTAATTGGACTGTGTACTGACCACAGGTTTTGGTGGTGACTAGAGAAAGGAAGTGGAACCGTGTACTGACCCTAGGTTTGAGGCTGACTAGAGCCATCAGGTGGACCCATGTACAGACCACTGGTTTTGGTGCTGACTAGAACCAGCAGGTAAAACCATGTACAGACCATAGGTTGTGATGCTCACTAAAACCAGTAGGTGGACCGTGTACTAGAGGCAGCAGGTGGACCCATGTACAGACCAGAAATTGTGGTGCAAACTAGAGCGAGCAGTTGGACTGTTGTACAGACCACAGGTTGTGGTGCTGACTAGAACCAGCAGGAGGACCCATGTGCAGAGCAGAGGATGTGGTGCTGATAGAACCAGTAGGTGTACTCATTTACAGATGACAGGTTGTGGTGCTGAGTAGAACCAGTCAGTGGACCGTGTACTGACCACAAGCTGTGGTGCTGACTAGAGCCAGCAAGTGACCCGTGTACTGACCACAGATGTGTTGCTGACTAAACCCAGCAGGCAGACAGTGTACTGACCACAGGTTGTGGTGCTAACTAGAATCATCAGATGGACCATGTACAGAGCACAGGTTATGGTGCTCATTAGAACCAACTGGTTGACACATATATTGACAACAGGTTGTGGTGCTGACTAGTGCCAGCGGGTGAAATGGTGTACAGAGAACAGGTTGTGGTACTGACAAATCAGTAGGAAGACCTGTGTACTGACCACAGGTTATAGTGTTGCCTAGAGCCAGCAGGTGGACTGTTATACTGACCACAGGTTGTGGTGCTGACTAGAGTCAGCAGGTGGATCCGTGTACAGTCCACAGGTTGTGGTGCTGACAGAAACCAGTAACAGGACTGTGTACTGGCCACAGGCTGTTGGGCTGGCTAGATCCAGCAGGTGGGCATATGTAGAACACAAGTTGTGGTGGTGATAGAGCCAGCAGTGGACCTATGTACTGACTACAGGTTGTGAGGCTGACTTGAGCCAGCATGTGGACCATATAAAGACCACAGGTGGTGGTCCTGACAAGAACCAGCACGTGGACCCATGTACATAGCACAGGTTGTGGTGCTGAGTTGAACCAGCAGGTGGACACATGTACAGAGCACAGGTTGTCATGCTGACTAGAGGCAGCAGGTGGACTGTGTACAGACCACAGGTTGTGGTGCTGACTAGAGCCAGCATTAGGACTGTTTACAGACCTGAGGCTATTGTGCTGATTAGGGCCAGCAGGTAGACACAGGTACAGAGCACAGTTTGTGTTGCTGACTAGATTCAGCAGGTGGAGCCATGTACTAACTACAAGTTGTGGTTCTGACTAGAGCCAGCACGTGGACCATGTACAGACCACAAATTGTGTGGCTAAATAGAATAAGCAGGTGGACCCGTGTGCTGACCACAGGTTGTGGTGCAGACTAGAGCCGGCAGGTGGACCCGTGTACTGACCACAGGTTATGATGCTGCCTAGAGCCAGTAGTTGGACACTTGTACTGACCACAAGTTTTGGTGCTGATAGAACCAGCAGACTGACCCATGTATTGACCACAGGTTGTGGTGCTGACTAGAGCCAGCAGGTAGACCCTATGCAGACCACATGTGGTGTGCTGACAAGAGACAACGGGTGGACCTGTGTACTGACCACAGGTTGTGGTGCTGATTAGAACCAGCAGGTGGACCATTTACAGACCACAGGTTGTGGTGCTGACAGTCAGTATTTAGGCCCGTGTACAGACCATAGCTTGAGGTGCTGACTAGATCCACCAGGTAGACCCATGTACAGAGCACACTTTGTGATGCTGACTAGAATCAGTAGGTGGACCTGTGTACAGAGCAGAGGTTGTGGTGGTGACTAGAGCCAGCAGACAGACCAGTGTACTGACCACAGGTTGTGGTGCTGACTAGGGCCATCAGGTGGACTGTGTACTGACCATAGTTTGAGTGCAGAGTAGAAAAAGCAGGTGGACAGTGTACAGACCTCAAGTTGTGGTGCTGACTAGAAATAGTAGGTGGACTTGTGTATGGCCACAGGTTGTGGTGCTGACTAGAACCAGTAGGTGTAACATGTACTGACCACAGGTTGTTGTGTTGATGTGAAAAAGCAGGTGGACACGTGTACATACCACTGATTGTGGTGCTGACTAGAACCAGCAGGTAGACCCATGTACAGACCACAGGTTGTAGTGCTGACCAAAACCAGCATGTGTACCATGTACAGAGCACAGGTTGTGGTGCTCTCTAGAACCAGCAGGTGGACCATGTACACATCACGTTTGTGGTGCTGATTAGAGGCTGCAGGTGTACCGTGTATTGACCACGGGCTGTAGTACTGACTAGAAACAGCAAGTGGATTCGTGTACAGACCACAGGTTGTAGCACTGACTAGAACCAGCAGGTGTACCATGTACAGAGCACAGGTTGTGGTGCTCACAAGAACAAGGAGGTGGACCCTGGTACAGAGCAGAGGTTGTGTTGCTGACTAGAACAAGTAGGTGTATCAGGAACAGAGCACAGGTTGTGGTGCTGACTAGAACCAGCAGGTTGACTGTGTATAAACCACAGGTTCTGCTGCTGACTAGAGCCAGCCGGTGTACCATTTTAGAGAGCACAGGTAGTGGTGCTGACTAGAACCAGGAGGTAGACCCATGTACATAAAACAGGTTGTGGTCCTGACTACAGAAAGCAGATGGAACATGTACAGACTACAGGTCATGGTGCTGACTATAGGCAGCAGGTGGACCCTTGTGGTGACCAAAGGTTGTGGTGCTGACTAGACCAGTAAGTGGATGGAGTACTGACCACAGGTTTGGGTGCTGACTAGAACCAGCAGGTAGATCTGTCCCTGACCACAGGTTGTGGTGCTTTCTAGAGCCAGCTTGGGGAGCGGGTACTAACCACAGGTTGTGGTGCTGAATAGAATCAGTAGTAGGACCGTGATCTGACCACAGGTTGTAGTGCCTACTAGAACCAGCAGGTGGACTGTGTACTGACCACAGGTTGTGGTGCTGACTAGAACCAGTAGGTGGAACGTGTACTGACCACAGGTTGTGGTGCTGACTAGAACTAGTAGGTGGACTGGGTACTGACCACAGGTTGTGGTGCTGACTAAAATCAACAGGTGGACCCATGTAAACACCACAGGTTGTGCTGCTGACTAGAACCAGGAGGTGGACCGTGTATAGACCCCATATTTTGGGGCTGACTGGAAAAAGCAGGTGGACACTATACTGACCACAGTTGGTGGTGCTGACAAGATCCAGTGAGTTGACCCATTAACTGAACACAGGTTGTTTTGCGGATAGAGCCAGCACGTGGACCATGGGCAGAACACTGGTTGTGGTGATGACTAGAGCCAGCATGTGGACCCATGTACAGAGTACAGGTTGTGGTGCTGACTTAAAGCAGCATGTGGACCATGAAAGACCAATTTGTGGTGCTGACTAGAGCCAACAGGTAGACCTGTGTATTGACCACAAGTTGTGCTGACTAGTACCAGTAGGTGGACAATGTACAAACCAGAAGATGTGGTGCTGACATGAAATAACAGGTGGGCCCATGTACATACCACAGGTTATGTTGCTGACTAGAGACAACAGGGTGACTGTGTACAGACCACAGCTTGGGGTGCTGACTAGAACCAGCAGGTGGACCATGTATACAGCACAGGTTATAGTGCTGAGTAGAGGTTGCAGATGTACCGTGTATAGACCACAGGCTGTGGTGCTGACTAGAACAAGCAAGTGGACACATGTACAGGCCACAGGTTGTAGTGCTGACTAGAACCAACAGGTGTACCATGTACAGAGCGCAGGTTGTGGTGCTCACTAGAACAGGGAGGTGGACCCATGTACAGAGCACAGGTTCTGGTGCTGAGTAGAACCGGCAGGTTGGCCATGTACAGACAACAGGTTCTGCTGCTGACTAGAGCCAGCTGGTGTAACATTGTAGACAACACATATAGTGGTGCTTACTAGAACCAGGAGGTAGACCCATGTACAAACAACAGGTTTTGGTCCTGGCTAGAGCCAGCAGGTGGAATATGTACAGAGTACAGGTCATGGTGCTGACTATAGCCAAAAGGTGGACACATGTATAGAACACAGGTTGTGGTGCTGACTAGCCCAGTAAGTGGACCATGTACTGACCACAGGGTTGGGTGCTGACTAGAACCAGCAGGTGGATCCATCCCTGTGGTGCTTTCTAGAGCCAACAGTTGGAGTGTGTACTAACCACAGGTTGTGGTACTGAATGGAATCTGTAGTTGGACCGTGTTCTGACCACAGGTTGTGGTGTCTACTAGAACTAGCAGGTGGACTAGGTACTGACCACATGTTGTGGAGCTGACTAGAATGAGTAGGTGGACTGGATACTGACCACAGGTTGTGGTGCTGACTAGAACCAGTAGGGGGACTGGGTACTGACCACAGGTTGTGGTGCTGACTAGAACCAGCAGGTGGACCCGTGTGCAGAGTATAGGTTTTGGTGCTGACTAGAAACAGCAAGTGGATCACGTACACATCACAGGTTGTGGTGCTGACTAGAGCCAATAGGTGAACCCTGGAACTGACCACAGATTCTGGTGCTGACTAGAACCAGTAGGTGGACCTTATTTGAGCACAGGCTGTGGCACTGACTAGAACCAGCAGGTAGACCCATGTACAGAGAAGAGGTTGTGGTGCTGATTAGAGTCAGAAGGTGGACCTGTGTACTTACCACAAGTTGTGGTTTTGACTAAAGCCATCCAGTAGAGTGTGTAGTGACCACAGATTGTGGTCCTGAGTAGAACCAGTAGGTGGACTGTGCTCAGACCACAGGTTCTGCTGCTGACTTGAGCCAGCAGGTGGGTTGTGTACAGATCACAGGTTGTGGTGCTGACTAGTACCAGTAAGTGTACCATGTGCAGAGCACAGGTTGTAGAGCTGACTAGAATCAGTAGGTGGACCCATGTACATAGCAGAGGTTGTGGTGTTGACTAGACCAAGTAAGTGGACCCATTTAGACCATAGGTTATTGTGCTGACTAGAGCCAGCAGGTGGACCATGTACTGACCACAGATTGTGGTGCTGACTAGAACCAGCAGGTAGACCTATATACAGACCACAGGTTGAGGTGCTACTCTATCCAGCAGGTGGACCTGTGTACAGACCACAGGTTGTGGTTTTGATTAGAAACAGCAAGTGGACCCATTTAAAATCCACAGGCTGTGGTGCTGACTAGAGCCAGCAGGTGGACCTGTGTATAGAGCACAGGTTGTGGTGCTGTCAAGAACCAGTAACTGGGCCGTGTACTGACCACAGGTTCTGATGCTGACTGGAGCCAGCAGTTGGACACATGTGTATGGCCCAGGTTCTGGTACTTACTAGACCCAGCAGGTGGACCATGTATAGACCACAGGATGTGGTTCTGACTAGAACCAGCTGGTGGGCCCGTGTACATACCACAGGTTGTGGTGCTGACTAGAGCTAGCAGGTAGACTCTTATACAGAGCACAGATTGTGGTGCTGAGGGAACCAGCCGAAGGACCCTAGTACTAACCAGGGTTGTGGTGTTGACTAGAGCCAGCAGGTGAACCCATTTAGACCACAGGTTGTGGTGCTGATGACAGCCAGCAGGTGGATCCATACACTGACCACAAGTTGTGAGTCTGATTAAAGACAGCAGTTGGACCCTATGCAGTCCACAGGTTATGGTTGTGACTAGAACCAGCAAGTGTACCCGTGTATAGAGCCCAGGTTGTGGTGCTGACTAGAGCCAGCAGGTGGACCCATGTACAGAGCAGACATTGTGGTGCAGACTAGAACCAGTAAGTGGACCCGTTTACAGAGCAGAAGTTGTGGTGCTGAATAGAGCCAGCAGGCAGAACCATGTACATACAACAGGTTGTGGTGTTGACTAAGCCATTAAGTGGACCATGTACTGACCACATGTTTTGGTGCTGAATAGAACCAGCAGGTGGACCATGTACAGACCACAGGTTGTGGTGCTGACTAGAACCAACAGGTGAACCCTTGTACTCACCACAAATTGTGGTGCTGACTACAGCCTGTGAGTGGACCTTTTTTTTTTTTTTAATTGTGGGTAAAAATCAAAATTTTCACAATACATACCAATATTTATAAAATGATATATAAATACATATGCATATATGTGCATTTGCTTACATACATGTTATTTTATATATATAAATATATATTTTTAAAGTTGCTTAGATTACCTAAATATTACTCAGAAATTACAAGGATTCCCATGTTCCCCACCTCCCACACCTCCCACAACATCCCACACCAACATCCTTCATCAGTGTGGCACATCACCCGCAATGGATATACACATCCTGGGGCCTTGCCACCAATCATAGACCACAGTTCACATCATAGACCACTCTCTCTCCCACATAGTTCTGCATGGTATATGCTGATGTAAAATGGCCTTCATCCGTCGCCACAACGCCACTCAGGACAACCCCTAAGTTCCAAAAAAGCCCCTGTATTTCAACTGCCCCTCCCCTCCCTACCCCCAAAATGTCCAGTGGCCACCGGCTCCACCTCACTGTTACAATTTCTTCCATTGCTTGAATCACAATATGTCTACAACAGAACACCACCAAGTCCACTCTAGTCCATAGCTCCTCCCCCAATTCTGAGGGGACTGGGATGGTGATGTCCCCTCCACCTCCAAGTGAGAGAGGGCTTATATCCCATGGATATGGTGGATGGGATTATCCTGCCTGCAGCTGCAGGCCCTCTCCATTCCCTGGGATGGCCGTTGCCCATCATCGTCTCCTCGCCAGGTGACTTGGATGAGTCCATTGAGCTGTAAGGTAGGAGTTGCAGCTCCACTGAGATTCCAGGCACAGCTGGCACATAGGTAGGCCAGAGGCTCCAGTCTCTGGAAGTATGCCTAAAAACTCCAGCATCACATATAGGTTTGAACAGAAGGGACTGATGGCCCATGTGTAGGGAGGACTTATTTGAGTCTAACTCTGTCACTCTCAGGAGCACAGATTCCAAAGAAGAGCCCACTAATAAGGCATCAATCTCTAGGGCTATCCCCACTTATATAGGACCTGGGTGTCTCCGGAGCCCTCAGGAGCCCCTCTGTGTGGGGTGATATCCACTTTGGTGTTCTATGAGAGCCTACTGAGGTATGCGTAAGCATTACCTCTGGGATGACCTCCCGACTCTCTTTGAAGTCTCTTAGCCACATGAACTCATTTCTCTTTACCTTTTCCCCCTTTTACTCAAGGTCTTTTTCCAAACGTGTTGCCAGTTGGCACTTGATATTAATCCCTCATTGCCAGGGAGGCTTATCCCAGGGAGTCATGTCCTACATTGGGGGGAAGGTAATGCATTCATATGCTGAGTTTGGCTTAGAGAGAGGCCATATTTGAGCAACAAGGAGGCTCTCAGGTGGCAACCCTTAGGCACCCCATACCAGTAGGCTAAGTTTCAATTACAAGAGCAAAGACTCATGAGGCTAGTCCTCAATAACAAGAACCCATCAGTGGGCCATCCTCTTTTGCCAGACACTGCCCCTGCTCTCAGGGGACTGTTGCTGCTCCCTTGGAGAATGTGGCAGAGATCTCCAGGCTGGGAATTCAGATTCCTTCATTTATTGAGTGATTGTCTACCCACCGCGACCATGCCCCATCCCTTGATCATTTGAACAATTTTATATATCTTTCATGTATATTCAGATGAACTTACTCCCATGAATGCCCCATCCCAGACACCCCCCACCAATGATCCTCTGTAGCCCCCATTGTAACCCTTCTGTGATCTAAACCTTCCTTGAACATGAAGCCCATATAATAACCAAATACAATTAAAAGGAAAAAGAAATAATAATGATAAGCTTAAATGCAAGAGATAAGTACAAGGAAACTCAAAAGAAAAAAAAACTAAACTAAAAATAAAATAAAATTAGCAGATTGGGACATTCCAAAAAATGGGAAAAAAAAAA
>JAQZBX010082135.1:0-13573 GCA_029593785.1 Cabassous unicinctus | reverse complement strand
TATATATATATATATATATATTTAGGCCAGTAAAAACAATTTATTTGGGAAATAGGGGAAAGAACAGAGCTTGCTGAGAAATGGAAGAGAAAGATGGAAATACACACCAAGATTTGGTGCAGGTTCTCTAAGCAGAGAGAACCTTCATAGTATTTTTATTAAGATTCCTACTTGCTAAAATTGTTACAAAGGGTATTTCCTACGTATATTTATTCATTATATTATTTCTACTGTGAAAAATGAATCTATGTCAGAATTCTAAGCTGGCACCTGATCTTCTAAAGTTGGTCTTCCATTATAATGCAAGCCATTTTGAAGTTAGTTCGGGTGGCTTATGGAAACGAAAAAAGTTCCATTAACCTAATCTCCCCACTTCTTCCTTTGTAAAGTTTAAAGAAAGAAACCATACTAGAAAAGGGCATTCCCCCCTTCTCTGGCTCCTCGCCCCAGGTCGCCAGGCGGCACTCCTGGGGCTGGGTAGCCAATAAGCTGGGAAAGCGGCTGGATGCAGGTCACCAGCAGACTCCGGACCTGGCCCCTGGCTTCCAGGAGCAGGCAAGCTGCCACGTGTGCTCTCAGAGCCAGCCCTCAGCAGAGGTACCTCTGACCCAGTCGACTTTATTTCCATTTCTGCAGGACGCCCTGCAGGAAGCAGGCCAGTCCACGCCAGCATACACCCTTCTGTGGTCACTTCCTGCACCAAACCTAGCAACCCCACGCCCTCTGAGCTGCAGGCTATTCTCCCGAACCCGGAGAAGGCACTGGCTCTTCCCCAGCACTGACTCTCACTCTTCCGAGACTACGATGCATTTCATCCAGCCAAAAGTCAGGCCAGAGTCTGCCCTGGAGGCGAGGTGCCTGAGAGTAGAAGCACTCAAGGAGGCAGGCGGCCAGGCTGTTTCAAAGCTGGCCCAGCTGCTCAGCAGCTGTGTGACCTTGAACAAGCCATTTAATCTCTCTGAACCTTGGCTGTCTCACCTGGATTTAAAATACATTGAAAAGTTTCTGTGGTAGCACTTGGCACAGAGAAGGCACTTAATAAACTGTGGTTATTAGGAAAACAAACTTTATTTTAACCTAATACCATATTTATCAGATTTTGAGATGCCATCCACTTAAGATGCACCCTAAAAAAAATGCTGCCAATCAAACCAAGACACCCATCCCAATTAGAGGGCTATTAAAATGTAAAAGTGTGTGTATCAGAATTGAGAAACATGGTGTATTCTTGAGAGGCAGTTTATCTCTAGTGGAAAGTAAAGAGGTCACATCTGCTTAAACGGGCCACAATGTGGGAAGGGCACAGCTTTCCTTGCCTCTCTAAGGGAGGAAACGCCTCTCCAGAACTAGCTCTAGCTGCTCCATCCTCTGCGGGGGCTCAGTGGGGACCCAGGGGAGCCACCAACCCCATGGTTTCAGCTGTGTGCCCACTCAGCGACCTCGGGGACAGGCAACTGTTTAAGAGGCTCCTGAGCCGAGGAAGAGCCTTGTGGCTGCTTGCTCCTGGGTCACTCATGGAAGCTTCCATTAAGCCACCTTCACCAACCTGGAGGCAGGGGTCCTGGAGAAGGCCCCTCACTTACTCTAGGCAGGTCGGCTTAATTAATCTTTACAACCAGAAGCAATCTTAGCACTTTATGCCAAAGAAACATTCTGCTTGATCCAAAGAAGATACATTCAGAAAGCTAGGATCTGACTGAGTTCCTAACAGGAAAGAAAATGCTCACGTAGGCGTTTCCTGACTCCCTGAGCACTAACCCTCCCCTAGAAGGGCTCAGAGCCAGAGCAGGCGGTCCTGTGCCAGACTGCCACCACGGGCGTCCCCGCCTCTCTCCCCAGCACAGACGCCATTTCATGTTATGAGCAACGTCGAACAAAGGGCCAAGGAGGCCCTTAACTACTGCAGACCCACACACCCACCTTGACGCCCTCGTTGTAACTGTCCCCGGGGCTGCTGAGGCTGGCGAGGCTGCCCAAGTGACCAGGGGCTCCAGGGCGGGGCGGTTTCTTTGGTGGAGCTGCAGGGTCTGAGAAAATGGAATGATTTCCATTAATATAAAGAAAGTAAAACAAAAAAACAAAAAACAAAAAACACCCAAACCAAACAAACATGGATTGACTTTATTACAATAGAACATTAACTTCAGCGATGGCATCCTATGGAAGCATTTCTGATGCATGACAGCCATAAATTCTATTTTTCAAATTTCTAGTCATTTTAAGGGCACTGAATTGGGCAAGCATCCTACTTGTTATGGTCTGTCGAGGGAATGAAGGCATCCAAAGCTATGAAATGACGTACATTTAAAACCTCCTCCCTCCAAGTTACTAAAGCTTCTTGACATGCAATTCAAGCCTCCATTTACCTGGCTTCCCCACAGGCTGGTAAATGTGCTGGCTTCCAGTCTGTGGGAAAAGAAAGTTCAGTCAACGCCTGGTATGTACATGGGTTCACAACCACCCCCTCCCGCCTGTCCATGTGAACATCTGTGCTAAATTCTGGCGTTCCAAGATGAACAAGTCTGCTGCTTTCAGGGTCTCAACTGGGGGCAGGGGTAGACAAATAAGCAAATAATGTCCCAGGTGAATGGCAGGGTTGGGACAGAGGAAGCATGGGCACCACAGGAACACGAGATGGGGCAGTCACAACCAATTTACAAAAAACTGGAGATCATGACTGCTCATTTCCCTTGAACAAGTGTAAAATCACAGGCCTTCCCATGCTTCTGTCCTTTGTGCATTCTGTGCTCAGGATGCTGTCCCCTCCCAAACGTTCTCCTTACAACAAGAGGAGATAATGAGACACCCTGCATGCCTTGCTGACCCTGGTGGCTGAAGCACTGTGGGTGTCGAGACCTGTGGTTAGACCTCAAGCAGCACTGGATGAAGTCAGAGCAGCCAGATCACTAGCCCTGAATTTCTGCCTCAAGCACAGGATAAAAAGACAGCTCCACCTAAGACCAGTCTCACTGCATTCACAGTCATCTGTCCTAGGCTGAGTAAAGGAAAAACTTCTCTTTAGAACTATACCCGACTTCTGGAAAGAAAGACTTTTCTTGCTTGTTTTAAAATAAGGAACTGGTTAGGGTATTTTAAGATGCATTATTTCCGACTGAAGAGAGATACACACGTCTTTAAAATTCAAGGGCTCCAGTGACAGCACAGACAGTGCAAACTCCTCCTCCTCCCAAATCACAGCTGCCTTCTACATGCCATTGAACACCCTCGAGCTTGCAAAACCCTCCAAACTCTAAGGTGTGAAGAATGAGGATTCCCGTAGCAACCACTTACTTGGGAGTAGAGCTTACACTTTACGCACATTATCATATCATTCCCCTCTTCAATAAATATTTATTGAACCCCTGCCTTGTTCCAGATACTATTCTAGGTGTAAAAGAAAGATCCTTGCCCCATGGAGCTAGTGCTACCATGGAAGAAAAGAGACGACATAGAATAGATGGAGAGACAGAACACTGCAGAGTGCCACAGGAGGCTGTGCACAGCGCAGAGGGGCTGGAGCGTGGGGGCGGGGAAGGGGAACCTGCAGCTCTATGCAGGAAGGCCAGGCCTGGTGAGAAAGTGCTACGGGAGCACAGATGCGCTTCAGGTGAGAAGCTGGGCAGGGGTCTGGGAGAAGAGCAGCCCCAACAGGGAGGGGCCCTCGGAGGCCAGGGCAGTGAGAGGGCAGTGAATGGCAGGAAAGACACAGAACTTCAAAGACAGTCTGTCGGTTGTGCTGCACTCACTGATTCAGGCAGTAAAGCACATCCATATTTTAAAAGGGTTGAAACACAAAGAACCTTCTGGTTAACACTCCAGTAATGAGAAAACCCTATTCTCCAAACACCCTGGATTCATCTGACACCTGCGCGACTGGGTGTGAGGGGCTGTGGGAGGAGGCACAGGCCCCGCCATAACGGTGGGTGCAGGAAAGCACCTGCTTTTTCACAAGCCCAGCTCGGCGTGTTCGGATTCGACAGACCACACTTGGCTCTGTCACATATTCAGCTCTTGGCTGGTCTGGAGCCTTGGTTTTCCCATTTGTGAAGAGTAAACAAAATAGTAAATGCTATAAACTGCTTGTACAGCCTACATATATTATAAATTTACACCTTATTAAACTGATACTGAAGAGAGAGAAAACCTCTGTAATAAAATCAGGAATTCACAGTGCCTGGAGTCCCAGGACATGCTGACTGGGACCATTTTATGAGGGAGGTTGTCAGCAATGGACACCGCAAATGAACATGCTCTCAAGCCTGCATGGTATCTGAAAAACCCAGTTAGTTTTTTACTTTTTATGTACACTGATGGGATCTATTTTTCCACTTATTAATGCTCATTAACCAGTTCACGTCTATTTACAGTCTATATTGCTTTCGAGTCAAAGGATTCTCCCTGGAACTAAGGCACATTTTTAATTGTCAAAGCTGAGTGCTTCAAAATAGCGGCTAAAACCAGAGTTATATGTAGCAAAGGACAGAAAAGAAAAAAACAAAAATGGTCATGATGTGCTAATAGTCCCCAAGGAGCCCTAACCTAAGCACACACGACGGGGGGAGGAAAGCAGGCCACGTGGGCTGGCTGCACGGTGCCGTGCCACCAAGGCCCTGGTCTGACGCTTGCCCTGTGACAGGTGACCACGGGCAAGGCGCACATTCCCTTCACGCCACAGACCACTCGTGCATGGAAACTGGGCGGTGATGGTGCAACCCCAAAGGGGGGCACATGGACTAACTGCAGCGACCCGTTACATGGAGCACCGCACCGCAGGTGTACAGTCCCTCAGCCAGCAGAAAGCGCTCTGTACCACCCGGTCCTGGCATGTGGTGGAGTCCACAAGCGCGCGTGGGCTGATGGTCATGCAGGTGTAAGCGCTTTAATCAATAAAGTGTGTCTTTAGGCCTGATTCATTCGTTCAATCATTCCATAATTTTTTCTGAGTGACTTTTATGTGCCAGAGACTAGAACACATAGACCTTCCTTTTTAAAATAAATTTTTCCTATTAGCAATGCTGGTTCCTGAAAAGCATTTTATTTTTTCATTCTGATGCCCACTCCCTCAATTCTTAGCAATTTAGGACAGACTGCTTGTTATGCATTATTCTTTTCAATACAAGGAAGAAGCTCAGCCTGAGATGTTAAATGGCCCACAATTCTTGCTCTGAGACCTGTTGTTTGTACAGCTTCCCTAGCCAGTGTGAGCTGATGCAGAATGCCAAACCTTCACGCACTGGGTACAGAACAAATCTTTTGGGTGCCAGATCTCACTTTACAGCACAGATTTGGAGAAATTCCCAGTGCGGGTCATTCCATAATGTGCATTTTGGAGCTGGCTGATGGCCTCATGAAAACATGGAATTGTGACTAAGGTAGGTGGCTGCGTTCCCTTCAGAGAGGCTTATTACAGAAAGAACCAGAAAACACTCTGCACATTTGTATTTTAAAATTGGGTGCTATTTTATATAAAGTAAAACGTGTGAAGGATTTTAAGATAAGCATTAACAGTTGCATGTCTGTATGTCTAGTGGTAAAGCCAATGATTTATTTCTGCCAGGAGATTTATTAGGGTGGAAATTTCTTTCTCTAAGTTTGTTATCTGACAGGTAACAGGCTTTCTCCTTAACTGGGGACGTCTTTGAACGTTTAAAGAGTATCTGCATTAATCTTAACTAGTCTGCTTATGGAAATCCTAACAATACAATTTTAACTACTCTCTCCAAAACACCAGGGAATATTTCTAGTAGACTTTAAATGTTTTTGGAATAATCATAAGCTGGCTCTACGGAGAATTTCAGGCATTTCCCCCAACAACAACCAGAAGAAAAAAGGTCTTAAACAAGTTCTCTGTGACCATGGAAATTTTATAACCATGAAATAACTATAAAAATTTAGCAAATGACAGACAATCTATGTGTATAAGCAGTTAGCACATGTACATATTTCTTTAGGGCAGAGAGTTCAGCTTGTGGAAAAGACTATGTCAGTATCTGGAGAGAAAACTTCTGTATCTGAATTTCAGACTGCATGACATGTAATTTTAATAATCCTGGCTGAAATGTCCATTTTCCTTATAGACGGGAATCTATCCCACACATTAATAAGCTTGGATGTCTCATGACATGAAAACGAGGCTTTGTGCCCATGGGAAGTGGATACCAAACCCTACAAGGCGCCTGCAGCTGCTTACCGGACCCTGACCACCTCCGTCCTCCCTGTCGATGCTGCCTCGAGAGAGCCTCACGTCGGGCTTCTAAAGAAATTGAAACAAAAAACAAGAGTCTCATCTTTGGTTTGAAAATAGCTGACATGTTTCAATATTCAATGCCTTTCTTTTGTAACACAACTGTGCTTGGAATAAAAAGAGTTGAGAGTCCCTCAGTTTCAGAAAAATACTCAAACTCAATGAGAAGAAACAAGGCCTGGCTGCTGGGAAAGAGCTCAGAGCCTGTCTCACAGGAGCAGCAAATGGGTCCAATTACAAGAGATTTTTTTTTTTTTCTTTTCCTTCTTCTCAATGCATTCAGAACACAGAAAACAGAGAAATCTGGCTTTAATATAAAAAAGAGCATGCACGTTCCACTAATGCCACAGTAAACAAAGTAATCTACGTGTCCCCATGATGGAGGAGCTTTCTTCATGAAAATAACTTGAGGCGGTACCCTGGCCCGTGCCGCAGTCTGGGCCTCGCCCCCAGCAGCGCTCCCTTTGCCCCTTCTCGGTGGCTCTCCCCTCGTCCTCTCCAGCAGAACGGCTCACGGCTCAGTAAGGGCTGGCTCCCTGCGCCTGACTGCACTGGCACGACTCCTGCTGGGGCTTCCCCCCTTGGACAGAGAACTCCTTGACACCTTGCTCACCTCGGTCCTTCCTGTACCTAAAAGGGCCTGGTGCCCAGCGCACAACCACAAGTCCTGTGGTGTGGTGATGGATAAAGGAGCTTCGTTTCTCTCTCCCTTCCTTCCCAGTCCCACTGCCGTGGCCCATACCCTCTCACAGTGCCAGCTTCCCAGCTACTCTTTCTGCCATGGTCCTTGATCATCTCTAACAAAAGAACCATTTTCATTACGTTACACCTGAGCTCCCAAACCTTGACTGCTTCTCCAGGGTCCACGCTGACTGAGCCCAGTTTCATCATGGTGCGCTGGGCCCTGACTCCCCTTGTACTACGAGAGCCCATAGGGCACGGGGTCAGTTGGCGAAGGACAGAGAGGTCAGGGAGATCCTTTGACTGCTCTAAGGTATGCTACTTGCCAGGACATTCTGCTTGCCATCCAGGCATTGCCTAGAGCCTCGAATGAGCAGGCCCCGGATCAGTGCTGAAGACCTGAAACCAGGCGATGGCAGGAAACAGGAAAAGGGGCTACGGTGCTTCAGCTGCAGAGAGGAGCCCTGCGTGATGGCTGTCACTACCCAGGCTGTTCTGTGGGAAAGCATGAACTCCTGGGAGCGGCCCCTGGATATGGGCCAGATTTTAGCTCACTTATGGAAAACGTTCCAATAACACTCCCAAACTGACCTGTGAGTGGCAGCAGTGTGTGGGCAAAGGCTGGGGCTGCCTCTCTGGAAGGGTGAGAGGTGGGCCTGGACTGGTGTCCCTCACAGCTGTCACCAATGGGGTCTACTCAACCTCCCTCCTTTCTCATTATTTCTCACTAAAAACACCCTTGGGTAAAATTAAATTATGGGACCAACGCTGCAGGCAGCAGGCTGTGCGTGAGCTGGCAGCGCCCAATGCTGGCTACCCCAGGCAGCACGGCCCTGGGGGTGAGGGGGTCAGCAGTCCAGGCAGGGATACTGCCCAGGTCCCTCCGGCTTCCAAGCCTTTCCCTCCTCTCCTCCCAGGGCTCTCTTTCTCTTGTATATGTATTTTTCCTTACTAGTCTATGGTCCTGCTTTTCCAAAAGCAGCCTCCCTGGAAGCCAGCTCAGAAAGCAGCCTTCCCAATCCAGAGGACGTAGGTTTTAGACTGGCTGTAGGGAGCCTGTTGAAGAGATGAATAAGCATTTGATGTCCTCTAAGAGAACGAGGATGTGGCGAGCACAGGCCTGCATTCTGGCTTGTCTTTGCTACTCAAACTGCATGTAAAATCGGGCAAGTTCTTTTCATCTCATACCTTAGTTGCCTTATCTGAATAATGAGGCTGGTGAACTAGATCTTGTAATTTTGGGTCACAAACTATTTTGAGAATGTGATGTAAACTATGGGTTTTCCCTCCAAAAAGCCATATTTAGGCACATATGCCCATGTTTCTGCATATGATTCCAGAAGGCTCAGGGGCTGTCTGAGCTTATGCAGAGACCCAGCTCAAGAACCCTTGGTCTGGAGGATATTTAAAGGGTTTTTTAAGGCTAGAGTCCAGCCCATTAGATTGGATCCAGCCTCCTTCATGTAACAGGGAAAAACACAGATGGCTCAGGAGGAGAAAACATGCTTAAAACAAAAAATAACCACAATATTCCAGAATTGACAATTTTACCTCAATTTTTACTTGGGCAGTCACAAAGACATGCTAAGCTATTTTCCACTTATGATTTGACCAGGAATATTTTCCCTCCCCAGATTCAGTCCAGAAGTCTCCGCTTTTCTCTCCCCTTAGTTTCCCCCTTTCCAGTCTTTTCACCCTCCTTCTAAATCTTTCTGAATTTAACTGCCAGAATAACATTTCTACAATGGAAAACCAATAAAGTTACTCCCTTGCTTAAAAGCCTTCAATGGGGAACCGGATGTGGCTCAAGCGATTGAGCTCCCACCTACCACACGGGAGGTCCGGGTTCAGTTCCTGGTCCCTTCTAAAGAGGACGAGCAAGGCAGCAAGCTGATTTAACAAGGTGATGCAACAAGAGACACACAGAGAAAAACATGAGAGTCACACAAAGCAGGGGGTGGAGGTGGCTCAGGTGATTGGGCGCCTCCCTACCACATGGGAGGTCCTGAGTTTGGTTCCTGGTGCCTCCTAAGAAAAGACCAGCACACAAAAAGCAGACACAGCAAATGCAAACAATGAGGGGCTGAGGAGAAATAAATAAAAATGAATCTTAAAAACAAGAAAAAAATAAAAAGCTTTCAATGGATCCCACCCTGCACCAGCTTTCAGAATATAAAGTTTAAGCTCTAACTCAGCCCTGCTTTAGCATCATTTTCTGTGGCCTTCTGCCCCCACTGTTAATATATGCAACCCTGAGTGCATATTGTTCTCCCACACTGCACCCAGCCCCTCTCTTTTCCAGGGAACCCTGCCCTGATCTGGACACCCCTGGTCTCTCAGACACCTGGGCTGGCCCCCACAGGTTCATGCCACGATAGTCCTGGCTTGTGGGTTTGCTTCTTTGCTTCCCCAATGACACCGTAACCTCTCTGAGAGCCAGAGATATTCACGCAGCTCCTGGTACATGCCAGATCCTTCCTCCCCACGGCCCCACCAGTCCATGGCAGGCACTCAATACAGTTTCACTGACTGAATTAACCAAGCTACTATGTCAAAAAAGGTGAAGATGATACCTTTAAATATAAGAAAAGAAAAATACTCCTTTAAAAATAGTTGCTAGATATAGAGAAAATTAGCATGGCCCCTGTGCAAGGATGACAGGCAAATTCGTGAAGTGTTCCATATTTTCCCCTTTATAAAAGCCAAAAAAAAAAAAAAGTTGCTAAATATAGCAGAAAACAACCTAAATACTCCTTGCAGATTAAGAAGGCAGACTTCCACAAAATATGATAAAACTGTGTCCAAAAGTAAACCAGAAAAGAGTTACATAAATAGTTCTGAACTCTGAAGAACATACTTTTCAAATACTCTAAAGGATAAAACACTACTGTGTTTCTAAGCATAACACTATTAGGAAAAAACATATTTATTTTTGAGGTTACCAAGGCCCGAGGATTGAACCTGAGACCTCTAGGAAGCCGGCGCTCAACCACTGAGCCACATCAGCTTTCATGAGTTGGGTTTTTTGTTTTTAGAAGGCACCGGAAACTGAACCCGGGACCTCCCATGTGGGAGGTGGGTGCTCAACCACCTGAGCCACATCTACTCCCAGGAAACAATAATTTTGAAACCAATTTTTTAGGACAGAGGCCATTGATATATAAATCAAGTGCCCACCTAAGGGAAGCCAAACCCAGAGCAGTGCAATCAGCTCTCTGGGGCAGTTCAGTGTCTTTTACCAGAAAGGACGAGCAGATGAGACATCTGGGTAGGTGTGGCTGGGTGGGAACACTGCTCAAAGATTCAAAGAGGTTGGCAGACCCCAGCCTCAAGGACAGACGCTCCTCTGACAAGTAACAGACATGAATAGACATAAAGGAAACTGGACACACACATGCGTTAATTCAATCACTGATTCCAAGAAGGCAAATGAAGGGGAAGTAACTGGAACCGATGCCTCCAATTCCTGTCCTGTGGAATGCTGGAATTATGCCATTGTCTGCATGAAGCAGCAGCCTTGTCCAGCTAGTGGGGCGAAAAACACCAGGCGCAGTTAAGAAGACTCCAAATACAATGGACTGAGAAAATTTAGGATTTCAGATTAACAAATCACAGAACATTACTCAGTGTAAATACAGAGGTACTTTAGGAACTGAGGAACTCTGAGCTTCAAGGACACTAAAGAAATGTGACAGCTTGTGATCTGGGACTTTCTTTTTCCAGAAAGAACCCCACGTGGACAACTGGTGTAATTTAAATAGGACCCATAGATTAGCTAAGAGTATTGAACAGATGTTAATTTCCTGATGTTGAAAACGGTATTGTGGTTAAGTAAGAGAATGTCCTTGTTTTGGGGAAGTTCACACTTAAGTATTTAGGAGTAAAAAGACATCATACCTGCAATTTAATTTCAAATGGTTCAGAAAAAATGACACGTATAAATATGCAGAGATGCCCATAAAGTAAATGTGGTAAAGTGTTAAACAGGTGCATTTACGAGTTGACAAGTGTTAGCAATTCTGGGGGGGAAGGGAATGCAGGAATTCTTTGTACCATTCCTGCAACTCTTCTGTCAGCCTGGAACTCTATCCTTCCTCCACTGCCCAATTCATCTTCTGGGCAGATGGTGGAGACGTTCAGGTTTCACTTCAATGTAGCAGGGAAAGAAATAGACTTAAAAACAAGAGCTCCAGCAGGCCCAACATATGCTCTGGCCACTTAATAGTTGTGTGACTTGGGGTATTTTTAAAAATAATATCTTCTATTATTTATCTGGGAAAAAAAAAAGCCCACAGCGAATTTTCCTTTTGGATTAATGAAAACATTCTGAAATGGGCTGAGCTGATGACAGCACAACTCTGCCGATGGAACTGGGAGCCACTGTGGACGGATGGACAAGGCAAGGGGGCCGCATACCAGAGTGAACGCCGAGGTGAATGATGGACTGTGGTTAACAGTACAAATATGAGAACGTTCTCTCATGAACTATAACATATATAATACTAAACTATGGAGTTAGTAATAGGATGGTTTGTGGGAAAACACAAATATAAGCTATGGACTATAGATAGCAATAATATTATGACGATGTTCCTTCATCATTTGTAACAAATGTCAGAACATGCAAAGTGTTGGTGGTGGGGAGATGTATGGGAATCCGGTATGGTGTGCATGATTGTTTTGTAAACTCACAACTTCTCATATAAATAAAAAGGAAAAAAGCCCATACTTAACTGTAGAAAAATTAGACACTGCAAAGAAAATAAAGGGAAAACCTCCCACTCCCTCTCATGACTTAGAACTATCACTAGTTAATAGCATAGTATATTTCCCGTCTCTGTAAAATACACAAATCTTTACAAAAATGGAGCCACATCAGAACCCGTTGTAAGGTGCCCCTCCCCACTGTTTCTTAAGCAGCTGACCCTTGCTGTGGTCTTCTGCTTCAGCACTGCTTCTCCATGACCTTAGAGTGCTGGACAGGCAGGTGTGGAGGAGCATGAACTGACCGCCATGTCCTCAGGACAAGTCACTCCACCTCTCCACACCCCAGGTTCCCACCTGGAAAATGGGGAGATTACTCATCTCAGAAAATTACAAGGAGCATTGTGCGCTATAAATATTTGCTGAAGGACTGTGTTAAAACGCAAGGCAGCTTAGGTAGGTGGAATCAGTTGCTTGTGGCAATAGAGATCTTAAATAGTGGAGGTGGGTTTCAGCCCATCAGCAAATATTTATGGAGTACTTTCTGTGCAGGAAATATTTTATGTACTTCTTTAAACAAACAAAAACAACTCTTATTTGTCATCTGCTTACAGAAAAAGGAATTGTGCTTCATGTATTTATATGATTTTCTATTTTTATTCCCATACAAATCATATGAAATGGCTTATTTTTATTTCTTTGTACATAATAATTTCCTAATGTTTTACATTCCTAAAGATAGGATTTAAATTATTATTATTATTTTTTTAAGATTTATTTATTTTATTTATCCCCCCCCTTGCTGCTTGTGCTGCCGTGTCCATTCGCTGCGTGTCTTCTCTGTGTCTGCTTATCTCCCCCTTGCTGTGAGGTCTTGCCACATCAGCCCACGGCGCGGCGCGAGCCGGCCTGCCCTCACAAGGAGGCGCAGGGAAGGCAAACAGGTGCTCTATCCATTGCGCCACACCCACTTCCTGCCGTGAGGTTGCTGCATCAGCCCACCGCACCGCTCAGGCCGGCGTGCCCTCACAAGGAGGCCTCGGGACGCGAACCCGGGCCTCCCATATGGTAAACGGGGGCTCTATCCACTGAGCCACACCCGCTTCCCTAAATTATTTTTTAAAAACCGGGGGCCAGGGATTGAACCTGGGACCTTGCATGTGGGAAGCCGGCATTCAACAACTGAGCCACATCAGCTTGCTGAGTTGGTTTTATCATTTGTTTTGCTTGTTTTTTTTTCAGGAGGCACCAGGAACTGAACCTGGGACCTCCCATGTGGGAGGAGAGAGCTCAACTGCTTGAGTCACATCCACTCCCAGGATTTTAATTTTTAAATGAGAAAGACTTATGTACATAAAGCCCGCTTTTGTTCTGGGAGCAGATGTAACTATTGAAGCTTTTTTTCACCCTTATACAGCAGGCACAGTCCCTCTGAATACCAGATAAGTGCCAAGCCAGGGAATTAAAGAACAAAGAATAGATTCTATTCTTATTTCTGCTACTGGGTCAGGCTAGATCTTACTCCCCCCTTATAGAATATTTGAGGTCTGAAGACCATTCCAGCAAAATGAGGCAATTTATATTTAAAATCTTACACAAACGGTCACAGACATAAGAAACTGCTTGAGGCAGTATGATTATTTTTTCCCCATGATGGGTGCATTTTCTATTTTTTCCTTGAGGTGTAACATACACAGTAACCTGCAGAGCACACTGCCCACATGAAGAGATGGAGTATCTCTGCCAACCCGGCAGGCTCTCGCATACCTCTGCCCATTGATACTGACCCCAAATTCGCCGCTCTTCTGACTTCCACCCCTAGTTTCCTCTTGCCTGCTTTTGTGCGTCATATAAACGGGTCCTATTTTATGAACTCTTTTGTGCCTGGCATCTTGTGACAATGTCTGTAAGACTCATCTCTGATTTTCCTATTAATTGTATTTG
>JAQZBX010082134.1:0-13571 GCA_029593785.1 Cabassous unicinctus | reverse complement strand
CTGATGAAAATCACCAGACCCTCCATTACCATTTGGGGAAAAAGTAGTAAGAGTACACATCTTTGTCAAGTGTTAGGGGAAAACACACAATCTTTCAATATTAAATATGATAGTATATGTTGCATTTTCATATGTACCCTTTATAAGATTGGGGAAAATCCTTTCTATTCCTAATTTCATGAGTTTTTTAAACTGTTTAATACAGATATAATTCACATGCATATAATTCATCCATTTAAAGTGTACAGTTCAATGGTTTTAGTATATTCACAGAGTTGAGCAACTCTCACTACAATTTAATTATAGGATATTCTCATCACCCCAAAAAGAAATACTGTACCTTGTAAAGTTAATTTCTCATTCCTTCCCAATTCCCCAGGCCTAGGAAAACATTAATCTTCTTTTCTTTTTTTATGGATTTTCATACTCTTAAAATTTTCATGTAAATGAAATAATAAAACATGGTCTTTTGTGACTAGCTTCATTCATTTACCATAATATTTGAAGGTTTTCCATGTTCTCACATGTATCACTATTTCATTCCTTTTTTTGCTGAATATGTTCCATTTTATGTATGTAATACATTTTGCTCAACCATTCATCAGTTGATGAATATTTAGGCTGCTCCAATTCGTGGCTATTATGAATAATATTGCTGTGAACATTCATATACAAATTTTGTATGAGCATATTTTTCTTTTCTCTAGAGTATTTACCTAGGAGAAGAATTGATGTGTCATACATTAACTTTATGTTCACTATTTTGAGGAACTGCTTGGCATTTTTTTTCAAATGTAAGGGTTTATTTATAGATTTTTAATTCTATTGCCTTGATTTATATGTATAACCTCATGCCAGCAACCTTGGCATATTTAATAGAAACTATGAAGATAGTAGTATTTTGGGTTTGTTGAGCTCCCTAGATCTGTGACTCCATAGTTTCTATTAAATATGGAAAATTATCTGGTGTTATTTTTAATAATATTTTTCATCCAAATTTTTTCTGTCCTGTCCTTTTGGAACTCCAAACACATGAATATTTAGCTGATTTAAGTTAAGACACCTCCTGCTGATGTTCCTTTATTTTTGTCACTTCATACTTTCTCTGTTTCATTGTATATTATTTCCATTGCTATGTCTTCAAGCTCACTGATCTTTTCTTCTGCAAAGAGTAATCTGTCAATAATCTCATTAAGTGTAACTTAAATATCAGGATTATATAGTCATCTTCAGAAGTTTGATCTGAGTATTTTTATATCCTCCATGAATATACTTATTTTTATTATATTAAATGCAGTAATAATAGCTATTTGAATGCTTGTATTTGTTAATATTAAGTTCCTGGTTAGTTCTGGGTCAGTTTTGACTCTCTAATTTTTAAACTCTCTTTTACTTCTTTATATGCTTAGTAAAATTTGATCAAATGCAAAACATTGGGAATTTTATCTTGTTAGGTTCTGTATATAATTTCATTACTATAAATATTTGTTATATTTGTTACATTCCTTGCTTGTTCTCTTGGTTTTATCAACATGGTGACATAAGACATCTACTGTATAAAACCTTCCTGGATAATCGGCAAGTAAAATGGTGACTTCTACTTGCCTAGAAATCTGGAGCATTGTAGAGACTGGAGAAAGACTACACAAATGCTGAATAGAAGAAAAAGGAAAATATCATGTAGGAAACTTCCATCCTAGACCACTGGCCCACTTCCCTCCATCTCACTTGATCCTGTACAGCTTGGGGGTTGCTCAGAGACAGTGGTCCAAATCCCTCCTATCTCATATGTGTTACACAGACTATAGAGCTTCCCACAGCAGTGAGTTGAAGCACCACATATATCAAGGTATGAGGACTCAAGTCTGTGAAGACCTAAGGCAGAACACAAGCTACTGAAGAGTGCTGCATACAAAAATGCCCCCTCCCTCAGGAGGGAAATAAAAGACAGCCTGAGGCAGAACTACAGTTAAACTCAATCCATTTTCAGTTTGGCAGGACCACCGAAACACAAAATGAAATTTTCTGGAGTAACCCAATTTCCTAGTTTGACCCATCTGGTTCCCCATGTTGGGATAACCTAAAGGGGAAGAAGCTAAAAGCAGAAAAGACTCACAGAGAAAATAATACAGGGGTTTAAACTGAATTGATGTGAGACAGGAGGGTCCCAGAACTGAAAGGTGTAAAGAAATATATAAGGTAGAGAACACAAATCTTAGGAAGGGGGGAGAAAATTCTGCACAAAAATAAACAGAAAAGATCAGGATTCCTGGAGAAGGAACAGAGGAAAGATATCTCACAGAGGTGAAACAACTGCACAAAAACTGCCTTCTTTAAAAAATGTACCACATATCCAGAACAAGAATCAGATAAAGAAGAGCTGAGAAAATCTGATCAAGTAAACATGGGCTATTCTAAATATCTAGAATAAGTTGGACCAGGTATCAAAGAAGAGCCTTAACACAAAGTCAATCAATAATAAAACCTTAGACAAGAGGAAGAAACTGACCTTCAGAGTTAACTCATCAAGATAATCAAATAATTGGACATCAGCCAAAAAAAAATTGCAGGCCATCTTAAGAAACATGAAGATGTAGATCAGTCAAGGGAACAAATGAACACATCAGAGAAGAAACAGAATTTGGAGAAACTAATCAAAGAAGTTCAAACAAATCCCCTAAATCAATTCAAGGAGATAAAGGAAAATATGCATAAAGAGATAAAAGATATTAAGAGAATGTATGAAAATAAAGAAGAATTTGAAAGTATACAAAGAAACATAACAGAAATTATGTGGGTGAAAGGCACAATAGTAGAAATTACAAATACACTAAAGGCATACAACAGCCTCAGATTTGAATAGACAGAAGAAATAATCAGTGAACTTGAAGGTAGCACAACAGAAATCACACAGAACAGATAGGAAAAAATAGAACACTTGAACAGTATCTCAGGGATTTGAATGACAACATGAGGTGTGCAAATATATGCATTATGGTTGTCCTTTAAAGAGAAGAGAAGGGAAAAGGGGAGAAAAAATGTTTGAGGAATTAAATGCCAAAAAAGTCCCAATGCTTATGAAAATCTTAAATATCCATGTCCAAGAAGCACAACATACTCCAAAAAGAATAAATCCTAATAGAGCTACTTCAAAAACAATACTAACCAGAAGGTTAAATGCAAGAAGGCAATGGTATGATAAATTTAAGGTACTGAAAGAGAAAAACCTCTAATCATGAGTCTTTATATAGAGCTTCTGGGGGAAGGGGAGGAAAGGAAGAATATTTGTATTATAAGGGTGTTTTCGGAACTTGGGAATTGTCCTGGATGGGATTGTGGTGACATATACAGGCCATTATGTATCTTGTCATAACTTAAAAAGTTGTGCGGGAAAGAGTGTAAACTACAATGTAAACTATAATCCATGATTAATGGCAATGTTCCAGGATGTGTACACCAATTGTGACAAATGCACCACACTGATGAAGGATGTTGTTGGTGTTGGGAACTGTGGGAGTGGTGTGGAGCAAGGCGTGTGGGAATCCCCTATATTTTTTATGTAACATTTATGTAATCTAAGTATCTTTAAAATATATATAAAAGTATAAAAAATGAGGGAGAGTTGAAAATATTCACAGATAAACAGAAACTGAGAAAGTTCATTTAAAAATGACCTCCCCCAAAAGGATTACTAAAGGAAGTTTGCTAATTGAAAAACACAGGAGAGAGTGGCTTGAAATAGTGTGAAGAAATGAAGATTATCAGGGTAACCGAAAGGGTAAATGCAAAACCCAATAGTACTGTATCATCAATATAAAACTCTACTTTTTAATTCCCATAAGAATCAGAATACAATTAAATAAGAAAAGGCCTATTTTCTGATAATAGACATGCAAAATATGAAGTGTTAAAATGGGACAAAAACAACATAAACAGGGGAAACAAAGGGTTTTGCAAGCAGAGAAAGTGCAAGCTATTGAAGCTGAGTTGGTATCTTTGCAAATTTGCAGGATTTAGTTGTAAGTTGTGTAATATAAACCCTAGGGTAACCACAAAGAAACTATATAAAATTATATAGAAACAGAAATGAAAAAAATGAATCAGTTAGTTACCACAAAATATCAAATATACAGAAAAAGAAGTTGCATTAAAGGAAAAAAAGATAAAAAATAGATATGACATATAAAATCTAAGGAATAAAATGGCTAAAGTACTTCCTTTGCATTAAAACAATAGAATGTTAATGGATTAAACTATTCAATCAAGATGCAGATTTGCAGAATAGTTAAAAAGTATGATCCAGCTATATGTTGTTTATAAGCAATTCATCTTAGACCCAAAGACACAAATAGGTTGAAAGTGAAAGGCTGGGAAAATATATCCATGCAGACAAAATATTCTTTAAGTCAAAAGCTGATATAAGAGACAAAGAAGACACTAAATATTAATAAATTATGCAAACCACAAGGAAGAAATAACATAAAAAATTGTGTGGAATAGCAAAAATAAATAACAATAATAACTATTTATGCACCTAATCATGATGGCCCAAAATATATGAGGCTAAACACTGGCAAAACTGAAGGGATAAATAGGAGCATTTACAATAAGCGTTGGAGACTGCAATAAACCACTATTATCAATAAATATAACATCTAAACCGAAGATTAATAAGGAAACAGAATTTTAATAATATGACAACTGAACTAGACCTAACAGACATATTCTTAATATTACACCCCCAAACAACAGGATGTTCATTTTTATCAAGTGCACGTGGATCATTCTCCAAGACAGACTAAACATTGAGTCACAAAACAAGTCCAATAAATTTTAAAAGATTGAAATTATAGAAATCATCTTTTCTGATGATAATGAAATGAAGCTTGAAAGCAATAACAGAAGGGGAAACTGGTAAATCCAAAAATATATAGAAGTTAAATAACACACTTTTAAACAGCAATTGGTTCAAAGAAGAAATTACAAGGGAAATCAGTAAATACCTTGAGACAAATGAAGACAAGAACACAACATATCAAATCTTATGAGATGCAGCAAAGGAAGTGCTGAGAAGGAAATCTATAGTCCAAAAAATTTTATATTAAAAGGAAGAAAGAGCCAAACAAAAGACAGCACACCAGGAGGAACTAGAAAAAACAAACAAACAAACAAACAAAAACAGAAAAATGATTTCAAAGCAAGAAGAAAGAAAGAAATAAAAAATTAGAGCAGATACAAATGAAATTGGGAATGAAAAAACAATAGAGGTTTAGCAAAACCAAAATTTGGTTTTTTGAAAAGATCAATAAAAATGACAAACCTCTACTAGACAGACAAAGAAAAAAGAGAGAAAACACAAATAAATAAAATCAGAGAGGGGGGATATTACTACTTATCTCACAGAAATAAAAAAGGATCATAAGAGGATACTATAAATAACTGTATGCCAACAAATTAGATAAAATGGACAAATTCCTAAACACAAACAAGCTACACTGTCTCCAGAAGAAATAGAAGACCTCAACAGATCGGTTACAAGTAAAAAGATTGAATCAGTCATCAAAAACCTCCCAACATAGAAAAGCCCATGGCCAGATGACATCATAACTGAATTGTACCAATTATTTCAATAAAAATTAATACCAATTCCTGCTCAAACTTTTCCAAAAAATTGAAGAAGAGGGAACACTGTATAACTCATTTTATGAGACCACCATCACCCTAATAACAAAGCCAGCTAAAGATACTACAAATAAAGGAAATTACAGACCAATTTCTCTTGTGAATATAGATGAAAAAATTTTTCAACAAAACTCTTGCAATTCAATTCCAACAGCACATTAAAATAATTATAAACTATGGCCAAATGGGCTTTACCTCAGGTATGTAAGAGTGGTTCAACGTAAGAAAATCAATTACATAATATACCACTTTAAAAAAATGAAGGGGAAGAAAACACAAAATCACTTCCATTGACTCAGGAAAAGCATTTGACAAAATTCAGTATTCTTCCTGGATAAAAATACTTAAAATAGTAATAGAATGAAACTTCATCAACATGATAAGGAGCATATATAAAAAATCCACTGCTAACATAATATTCAATAGTGAAAGATGAAAGTTTTCCCTCTAAGATCTAGAACAAAAAAAGGATGCACACTATCACAACTGTCATTCAACATTGTACAGGAATTATAGCCAGTGAAGTTAGACAAGAAAAAGTAATTAAAGGAATCCTAATAGGATAGGAAGAACTAAATCTTTCACGTTTGCAGATGGCATGATCCTTTGTAGAGAAAGTCCCAAAAAAATCTACAACAAAGCTACTAGAGCTAATAAGCGAATTCAGCAAAGTTATGGGGTAGAAGATCAACACACACACAAAAATGTAGTGTTTCTAGACATTAGTAATGACAAATCTGAGGAGGAAATCAAGAAAAAAAATTCCTTTTACAATAACAACTAAAAGAAACAAATGTCTAGGAATAAATTTAACCAAGGAGATAAAAGACTGGTACACAGAAAACTATAAAACATTGCTAATAAAAAACAAAGAAAACCTAAGTAAATGGAAGAATAGTCTGTGTTTTTGTACTGGAAGATTAAATATTTTTAAGATGCCAATTCTACCCAAAATGATTTATAGACTTAATGCAATACGGTAAAAATTCCAACAGATTACCTTGCAGATGTGGAAAACCAGATTATCAAATATATTTGGAATGGTAAAGAGCCCTAGATAGCCAAAAATATCTTGAAAAAGGAGAACAAAGTTGGAGGACTCACACTCCAGGACTATAAAGCATATTACAAAGCACAGTGGTCAAAAGAGCATGGAAATGGCACAAAAATAGACATATCACCCAATGGAATCAAACTGAGATTTCACAAATAGACCCTCACATCTATGGCCAATTGATTTTTGACAAGGTTGCTAAGTCCAGTCCATGAGAAAAGCTAAGTCTCTGCAATGAATGGTGCTTGGAAATTTGTTTATATATAAGCAAAGTATGAAAGAGAATCCATTTTCACATAATATACAAAAATAAACTCAAAATGGATTTAAAAACATAAATATAAGAGGCATGACTATAAAACTCCTAGAAGAAAATGTAGGGAAGCATCTTCATGATTTTGTGTTAGGCAATGGGTTCTTAGACTTTGTACCAAAAGCACAAACAATGAAATAAAAAAGTAAATAATTGATACCTCCTCAAAATTAAAAACTTTTGGGCATCAAAAGACTTTACTTTATCTTAATTAGCTTCAAGCCTTAAGTTAAGCCTTAAGTTATGGCTTAAAATATACAAGTTCTTAAACATAATCCATTCCTGTGGGTGTAAGACATTTTGATTAGGTTATTTCAGTTAAAAACCTTTTGATTAGGTTACTTCAGTAGGGTGTAACACAGCATGGGTCTTAATCCTCTTATTGTCGCTCTTTATAAATGGGATGAATATGATAAGAGACACTGAAAGAAAGCCACAGAAGCTGAGAAAGAAACTCACAGATTCTTAGAGTGAAATCACGGAAAAAAGAAGCTGAAAGCAATAAAACTGGGAGGGGTGGGAGAGAAAACATATATGCTGCCATGTGCCTTCCCATATGAAAGAAGAGTTCAGGATCTCTGGTAGGCAGTCTTCAGGTAGAAAGCATTGCCTGATGATGTCTTGATTTTGACATTTTTCTCAGCCTCTAAACTGTAAATGTACAACCTAATAAATCCCCATTGTAAAAGCCAACCCATTTCTGGTACATTGCATCCAGGCAACCTAGCAAAATAAAACAATTTCACACCCACGAGAAGGGCTACTATTAAAAAAAAAAAAAAAGAAATAAAACAGAAAACTACAGGTGTTGGAGAGAATGTAGAGAAATAGGAACACTCATTCATTGCTGGTGAGAATGTAAAATGGTGTAGCTGCTGTGGAAAACAGTTTGGCAGATCCTCAGTAAGCTAAGAATTACCACGTGACCTGGCAATCTCTTTCCTAGGTTTTCCTAGGTTTATATCCAGATGAATTGAAAGCAGCAAAATTTGCATAACAATTTTCACTGTAACATTAGTCACAATTGACAAAAGATAAAAGCAACCCAAGTGTCAATCAACTGAAGACTGGATAAACAAAATTTGGCATATACATTCAGTGGAATATTATTCAGTCGTTAAAAATAATAACGTTCTGATGCATGTGACAACGTAGATGAACCTTGAGGACATTATGCTGAGTGAAATAAGCCCAACACAAAAAGACAAATATTGCATGGTCTCACTGATATGAACTAATTATAATAAGCATATCATAAAGTTAGAATCTAGATTATAGCTTAGCAGGGGATAGATTGGGTTAGAGAATGGGGAATTAATGCTTAATTTGTACAGAATTTTTATATAAGTAGGTTTGGAAATGAATGCTGGTGATGTTAGCAATGTTATTGCTATTCAATAACATTGAATAGCAATGTTATTCAATCAATAACATTGAATTATATAGGTGGATGTGGTTAAAAGGGGGAACTTTAGGTCATACATGTTATTAAAAAAAATTAAAAGATAAAACACAGGACTGTATAACACAGTGAATCCTATTACAGATGATGGACCATGTTAGAAGTATAAGTATAAGAATATTCTTTCATTAATTATAACAAATATATAATACTGATACAAGGTATTAATAATAAGGTGATATATGTGGGGAAATACAATAATGTAAACTATGGGCTATAGTTAATAGGATTATTTTATCAATCTTTTATCAATGTAAAAATGGTAACTTTTTAAAAAAACAGTACAATTACAAAAAAGTATTATCATCAGTTGTACAAATGTTCCCGCCAATGCAAGGTGCTGGTGATGGAATGGTGTATGGGAATCCTGTATTTTATGCATGATTGTTTTCTAAACCCATAACTTTTATAATAAAAAATTGAAACCAAAAAATTTTATTAATTAATCAATTATACTCAATGAGCTATTTTAATAACTCATATGTAGAGTCATTTTTTAAAAATAGATAATTAAATTTTTAAAAATATGGAATACATATATAGATGGCTTATCTATTTTTGAATGCCTTTGGAATTGTATTGCTAACTCAACAATGTTACTTTATTTTTACCAGAAGTTGTTTATTTTTAACCAATTAAAATATAGAGGGATTAATGTTTACTAAAATACTGCTGCATATCAAGAAAATATATCTTTTGTTGGCATAAACAAATGACTGTCCAAATGATGGCATCAGATTTTAAGTTATGTATTTGTCAATTCATATTTATTTTTATTTTTTGAGATTGAAAATTGTAACCATGCATAATATAAAACTTTTTCAGGCACAATAAAGATATAAGTATTTATGCATGACCATTCAGAGATAGAATTTACCTTGAATGACTTAAATTAAAAATAAAAGATTTAATTTTTAAAAAATGGTAAGCTTCTTAAAAGTTAAACAATTACAGTTGGAAATCATTTGAAAGCTATTTCCAAGCCTTACCTTTTTAACTTACTGTGTAGGCATTTTTTGTTCAATTGTTGTTTTGTTTTTATAAATAGGATAGTTAATGCATGCAACAAATGTACAGGGAATTGCATTTTATGAATGAAGAAAATTGGTTTATTTTATCTTCTCACCATCATAAATGTTTATAACCTCTGTAGGTATTTAGTAAACATTGAATTATCTTAAAAAAATTAAAATTTTAGAATAACTAGTAAAACTATCTCTTGATTGCATGCTATTCCATTTTATGTTTTCACCATACAGTATTGATGCCTAATGGATGCATATCTTTAAAGTAATATATGAGTAAGGCAATATATGTGGCTTTGGTTATATACATACATATATGTGTTCTATAGATTTAAAACATAATAAATTTAGTTGGTAATCAGTTAAGAATACTGGAAATTTTAAATCACTCCTCCAGCTCATATGATTATACCAAAGCGTTATCTCTGTTCAGTTATCTAATTCAGAGCCTGGTATACAGTATGTGTTAAACAAATGTTTATTTTCATGAAGATATTATTAAATAAAGATTAGAATATCAACCTCAAAAATGTTAGGATCTAGTTGGAAAGATAACTCATACCTGTGTGAAGCAATTGAAGATAGTATAAAGTGCTCAATAAGTAGCATATAACATGAAGAGTTGAGTGGATGGAATGATTCCATAACATTTATGGATATAATTGAAATTTTAGCAGTCCTCCTAGTGAGTGAATCAGATATTCAATCCATTAAAATTTTAAACTGGGGGAGACAACCAGCAAGATGGTGTCAGAGTAAGCTCCAAGAGTCAGCTTGTGCTACAAGGCAGTTAGTAATGGCCCAGAGTTATCTAAAGCACCTGTTTGGGGGTTCCAGGAGACCAGAAGAGCATCCTGCAAAATTCTTGAAAGAATGAAAGGAGGAGACTGACATTCTGGTTTGAAAATTTGTGATTAGAGCACTCCATGCCCTGGAGGCCAGTGTACCGATACTCCACAAGCCGCCTCAGGAGATATTCCATGGCTTGAATTGGAAGCTCCATTCCCCAAAAATGGGGGGAGAAGAGATGGTTGGCCACCGACTTCTGCTACTGATTAGCAAATTCAGTTGGCAAAACTATAACCCTACGAAAAACTAAAGTTTGAACATGCCCTAGTCGGAAAAAGGCCAGTAGCCACCATTTTCACTCCGCCTCCAGCATGAGAGGAAGCTGGGCTGACTGAAAATCATAGTGAGGGCAGGAATCGGCTTCTTTCTAACCAGAGGTATCTGCAGCCCTAGCCTAGGCTTCAACCCTACCTCTGGCAGGGAGGAAGCTGGCAAGACCTGCACAAGGGTCTCTGGGTAAAAGCAGGTACATTTGACAGGCATGTCGAATAGTTGGAAGTCTACCTGAAAAGTGTGGTCATTTTGGACACACACAATATAGATTGTTGTCCACACCTGCTGCTCCATCCCCACCACAGGCAGGGGAGGAAGGGATATGAGGCTTCATCAGTCTCTCCAGGCAACTACAGATGGTCTTGGCTTGCATGACTTGGGTTATTACACGTGGCTGTGGTTCTGTCCCCACCCCTGGCAAAGGAGAAAGGTGGAAGAAACTTCATTGGCCCCTGGGGCAACATGGGCAGCTTGAGGCTCCACAGCTTACAGTACCAACTACATATTTGGTTTCTACTACACAACCAGCAAGAGAGAAAGGGGAAGAAAGCCCTAAACGAAAGAGAAACTGCACCCAGAATAAATATATCTAGTAAGCCAGATGCCAAGACATCAACAAAAACTACAATCCATACCAAGAAACAGGAAGATATAGCCCAGTTAAAGGAATAAGATAAACCTCCAGATAACATAAAGGAGTTAAGACAAATAATCATAGATGCTCAAAGAAATCTCCTTAATAAATTCAATGAGGTGACTAAAGAGATTAAGGATATAAAGAAGACATTGGACGAACACAAAAAAGAATTTGAAAGCATACATAGAAAAACAGCAGATCTTACAAGAATGAAATGCACAATAAATGAAATTAAAAACACACTGGAGTCATATAACAGCAGATTTGAGGAGGCAGAAGAAAGGATTGGTGACCTTGAAAATATGGCCTCTGAAGCAAATATATGAAAGAACAGATGAAGAAAAGAATGGAAAACATTGAATAAGTTCTCAGGGGAATAAATGACAGCAAGAGATGTGCAAACATATGCATCATGGGTATCCCAGAAGGAGAAGAGAAGGGAAAAGGAGCAGAAGGAATATTTGAAAATAATGGTAGAAAATTTCCCAACCAAAACACTTTGGTTTGTTAGTAGTAATATTTGAGGATGTTCTTTCATCATTTGTTAAAAATGTTTCACACCAATACAAAGGTATTGGTGGTGGGGTGAGGTATGAGAGCCCTGTATGATGTTATGCATGTTTCTTTTGTAAGTTCACAACTTTTACTATACACTTATTGTTTATGTAGGTTTATATATGAATGATATACTTCAAAAAAAATTTTAAATAAAAAAAACAGGAAAAGTTTTAAATAATTCTCTGGGAATATTAAAATAAGGCAATAAAAAAGGCAAGTATATGCTTCAGTTTCCACAACTCAGCACAGCACTGCTTATTTTTCAATGCTACATTTGTCTTTCTTAAAGTGGGATTGGCTTCAACTGGCTAAAAAACTTGATCTCATATTTAGTTCAATATTTAATTTTAATTAAAATTGTTCATTTTAAAGATTGTGTTTAAATATGACTGATTTTAATTTTTTTCAATTAAAATACATTCAAACATGCAAATACTTCTGTGACAGAGTAGCCTATAAAAGGCAATGTTTTGTTTGTTCATTGTCCATTGACATTAACCTTGACTGAATTTTAAAGTAGTGTTGCTTCAATCCAGTTATCCATATATTAATATATTTAAATGTATATTTAAGTTGGTAATTACCTTTGTCACCAAGTTCAGACACATGAATGAGTTTTGTATTTCTATGCATTAATTTAAACATTATCATATAGTAAGATTTTTCAGTTTGTAGTTCCTCCTTACTCCATGAATGGTTTGAAAGCTAAGTTGATATGAAAAATGTTTAGTCTTTGTTCTTAGAGCCTTTGGATTTATCTTTACCTTGGATTGAATACTAATAGTATCAAACATTCTAATGTGCTAATATATTATTTGTGAGATTGATTCTCTATTAATTTTATTGTTTATGCATATTCAAAAGACAAATTATTTTTTCTGTACAGTCATGTTTGTTTGATTTCAATCAATCAGATTAGTCTTTACTCCAATAAATTCTATGAATGTTGGCTGCTTATCTTATGCATTAATGGAGAAAATACTTTGCTCATTTTTGTAAAGGGCTATATTATACAATAATTTCTAAATTAACTTTTAGAAATTAATTTTAAGTCATGTCCTGGGAAACCTATCAACACCATTACATAAAGTCACATCAGCTGCAAATATTCTTGCTCTCCTGATTTTGTGATAATCAGGGTAGGCTAAACATTCACTATGTTAGAAACCATGCATGTGTCCCCAGACCTAGTTTTTCTCCCTAGTTCTGGTTTTTAGAATGCTGGTGAAAAACTAAGCCTGATTTATTATATGACCATCCTGTATGGGAAAAGACTGTAACTGTGGTTACCTTTGGTCAACCTTAAGAGATATAGCAGGGGAATGGATGTGGCTCAGGTGGTTGGGCATCTGTCTCCCATATGGAGGGACCTGGGTTCGATCCCCGGGACCTCCCAGTATAAATTGAAAAAAGAAAAATATAGAAGGTGCATGGGTCACCAGGTCCCGTAAGTGGGTGCGCCGCCAGGCCCCACAATCAGGTGAGCCACCAGGCCCCGCAAGCCACGCAGCAAGATGATGACGGAACAGGAGAGTGACACAAGGGAAAGCCAAGATGAGACGCACCGAAAAACCAGGAACTAAGGTGGCACAGGCTGTAGGATGTCTCTCTCCCACACTGGAGATTCCGTGGATCGAATCCCAGTAAAGACAGGAGGAGAAGGATGAGAAGAGAGGGCAGGAAATAGACACAGAGAGTTGCCCAGCGAATGGATGTAG